>CM076575.1:1140883418-1140997598 GCA_034641835.2 Pinus albicaulis
AAACCCTATGGTTCATATCAAGATCTACTCTCAATCTCAAATTACCTATTAGCCTTCCTCCATTGCCCAAGTTTTCTTGATACCTTTCAAAACAAGCTAGTGACCTAGCTCTCTCATCTCCACTTTTCACACACTTGCAATACTTGGATCTATTGTCTCCTCGACCCTACAGCCACCTCGAGTCTTCCTCAACAAGCAATCACTCCTTTTGGCTTGTTTAGACACTCTAGGGTGTCTTCGACTATGTTCATAAGCACATCTTGGTCTACGAAAAGAAAATTCAAGGAAGGTTCCAACAAAACATTGGATGGGGAATGTACCTTCTCATTGAAGGGACAAAGGATTTTCATACTTACATTGACTAATTAACTCTACAATGTATGTTTGATTGTTTGGTGTGTTTCCACTATTGCATATTATAGAACATAAATGATGAACTATGTTTTGCAAGGGATCCTCGGTAAGTTTGCAAATATATTGACATAGGATCCTAAGCCTTCTATGATTGCTTGGTATTTGTCTTGGATCTCAATGCAAGCAGCTTCCCTTTCTCACTCTTTCTCTTGCTTTTTCAATCTCACATATATCTTAATGGCTTTGCCCACATAGGGAATTGATAAACCATATAGGTTATTCTTCCAGTTTTCTTGCACATCAAAGTGAAAAGGGGAGAAATCCTAATGCTTCTTGATTGTAATGTGCATTTGGATTGAAAAGGGGTTAGCTCAATTGCATTTTCCTACATTTCAAGTTCTCTTTCTTTCCTTGCAAGTAAATCATCTGACCAAAGGACTCAAAAAATAAAACCTTAGTTTATTTTCTTTCCTTTATTAATGTGTTGTTATACATCTACTTGTTGACACATAAGAGAACTACTCATATAAAATCAACCTCAAACCCTATGGTTCATATCAAGATCTACTCTCAATCTCAAATAACCTATTAGCCTTCCTCCATTGCCCAATTTTTCTTGATACCTTTCAAAACAAGCTAGTGAATCCATCTCCCTTCCAAGCCATGGGAAATTGGGCTTTCCTCATTGTGGTAGCATGGTACCTCCCTCTATCCACCATGCTACATCAAAAATTCATGGGGGTAAGCATGTTCATATTTTCCTTCAAACATTATTATGAAAATCAACCTCTCTCTGGGCATTGTGTCATTTGATAGGGCATACATTCATGTGATTTTCTCTTTTGGCTACACGAGTTAGGACACATGTTTTTATCATACACACATTTCATCTTAAACACAATGATCTACAACATGTGATTTTCTACAATGTTCACATCCCATTCCTGTATTTTTTAGCTCTATATTCTGCATGGACGTCTATGTGCTACTTTAGCTCTCAAGCACTGTGAATCCTCTCTGTTTTTATTGTGTCTGTCCAGTCTCTGCTAAGGGATTCTCTAGAATTTACCTTTTTCTCATGTATAGGTTCAACAGTTCAGCTCTCATTGCAGCACAACACTCTCTGCATGACACACACACCTGTGCCTGTATTGTTGAGATCCGTATTCTGCATTGATATCTATATCTTACTTTGGATCTCATGCACTGTGTATAGGTTTACATCATTGTGGTTCAATTTTCCTTTCATAATGCCTCGTTCGACTATTTTTTTGATTCTTGAGTAATTTATTATCATATTTTGACGCCACTACGCACTTAATAAAGACATAATCAATGCACGTCGTCGCCTCCTCTATTCAAATCATCGAACAAACCTTCACTCTCAAACCAACAATACTCCCATTCCTTCACAAAATTTCGTCCTCCCCATACATCCCACCCAAACTTTCCAACTTCCCCTTCCATCTCCACTTCCTGACCGACCCTTTACAAACGCTTCAACTCCTTCAAATCTTGCCTACCCTTTACATATGCCACCCTATGTTCCTCCCTTTCCACCTACCCAACAATTTCTCCCCATCCTTCTCCAACATGCACATTTTCACTTTTGTCAAAGGATCGATGCACTTTGTCCCATCCAAGTTTGCTCAATTTTTCATGAAGCTTACCCATCCATGAAAACAAAAACAAGTCATGGAATAATTTGTTGTACCCGTTGTGCTGCTGAACGATCAACGCATCGTTTCTCCTCTACAAATAACATGGACCCAGGTATCTAACCACATGTCCTATCCTGCCTAACTCAAGTTGAAGAGATGCTCATTGCTCGTGTCAATCCCGTTCTTCAAGTCACCCATGCACGTGGTGGCCAATTGAAATAGTCCGGTCATACTATTAGCTTTCCACAAGATATCACAAATATTTTCACCTCTCTTCCTCGCATATTGTCAGAACTAGACATCCTTGTTGTAAAAAACACTAGCTATGATTAAAAAAACTATGCATTTTTTGTTAGTCGAACACATGTCCATGCAACTTTGCAATTCAAACTACAAAACGACCCATACTACAAAGATGTCCATATTAACCAACTTTCCCTCTCTGCTTTGCCTATTTCACCTACCAACATTTCCAACATGCTACACCATATCAACATGGCTTCCATCACACTCCATGAAGCCATTCCAGAAATTCCTAATTCTAAACTTCCCCACTCATGCCAGTCTGACCTCCACCCATCCTCCTTTGTTTCAACTCTACCAAACTGTTATTTTGAACTTGATGAAATACTTGCCCACATAGATTCATCCAATTCAAGAACCACCCATTCACTTCAATGGCCGATCATTGGCCTCTCCCCAATCAGTGAATACAACACAGAGGGCCTATTCTCCATGGCCTTCCCGACCCTCTTCCCCACAGGATTTCCCATGATTAACCAACCAAGAATTGAAAAAGTGGATATGCAAGAATACGCTTTGCATCTAATGCGCTATAATGACAATCGTTTTGCACAGCATCCTCGCTTCCGATATTACTTCTACAACCTTATCATGCGCCATCGCAGCCAAGCAACTTCCTCTATCTTCATTAAAAGGGACCTTTTAAACACCCTTCCAGCAACAGTCGCTGACCTTCACCACCAACTCCAGCAAACGCCACCTTGCACCATTCCAGACCAAATTATGCGTTTCAGGTCATCCTTGCGTGGAATCCGTTCCTTCTGGACCAGGGCTAGAGGGGAACTTACTGACATGATCACTCAAATTGGTACCCCTACCATATTCTTCACACTAACTGCAGCTGATACAAAATGGCTTGACTTGTATAATTTGATGCCTTCCAACCCTCCATCCAATTCAAATGAGCACACTCGATGAAGAATCCAAAACATTGTTAGAAACTCGCATTGTGCATCTCAATATATCCATTGCAGATTCACAATATTCTTGGAAGAGGTCCTACTTAAAGGATTCCTTGTAAAGGATTACTGGTGCAGGTATGCATACTATTCCTTCCTTCTCTTATATTTCATTCCTTTCACTTCCACGCATCTAATCTTACTATTTGTCCCCTTCCTTTATAAGGTATGAATGGCAACATCGCGGCTCTGCACATATCCATGGGTTTTTGTGGCTTCCAAATGCACCTGCTATGGACAATCTCGATTGGACCAACCGCAAAGATGTCCACGCGCCTACATAATATTTTGATAAGTACTGCACTACTTGGAATCCTCATCCGCTTCACAGTCGAGCTCCTGGAATAAATAATTCATCTCTACAAGATCCATGCCTGCTTTGCACACATCAAATATTTACAGGAAACCAGTTACAAGACTATGAAAAAGTCCTCAATTCCGTTCAAAGACACACAAATTTCCACTCTTCTACATGTTTACGCAAAAGAAATAACGCATCAACTTGCCGCTATGGAGCCCCATGGGAGGTTCACAACACATCATCTCTTCACATTGATGGTTCTGGCAAAAAAGTGTACTCCCCTGCTAGAAATGATGACAAACTCAACGTGCACAATGCTCAACTACTTGCAATATGGAGGGCCAACATTGATTTTCAACCAATTCTCTCACGCCATGCTGTGTTGAACTACATTTCAAAGTATGCAGCAAAATCAGAGGCAAAGTCTGAAAGCTATTACCAAATGATCTCACGCCTCTCATAGTGCTCCCCCCCAGATGCTCCTACTATCACTATCGTCCACAAAGTCCTCACCGAAATTGTTGCTGATCGAGACATTGGTGCACAAGAAACATACCACATGCTACAAAAACTCCCGCTAACAAAGTGTAGTCATTCTTTTGTCTCCCTCAATGTAAAAAAAAAAGTCTTCAAACGTGTATCGCATGAATTAGATGGTCATTTTCCATCAACACCTTTCATCGCCTCCTACATGCAAAGACCACCTACACTTGAAATTTTGTCTCTTATAGAAGTTGCACGCTCCTGGTCCTTCTCCGCCCATCGAAAAACATCACCATGGAAACAAATATTCCCTCCCATGGTTGTCTGCGTTCTTCCTCGTTACACCTCCATTCCATTGAAAGAATCACCATCCAATGTAGACTTCTGCTGGAGAAAACTCCTTCTATACTTCCCTTTCCGTAGCCTCCCTAATGATATTGGCATATCCGACACAGGAATATTTTCACACTGGGAAGAAATTAGACACACATATCAACCTTGGCATGTTCACCGCAAACCATCCACCCCAGACCTTTCTGACTCTATCTATTCATCCCCAGACAACCCTCCCCATGCCCCCACACTTGACATGCATGAATGGCAATTTCTCTCTCAACTCCACCCAGGTAACAACCTCCTCCTCGATGAGCTTGAAATTCTTGGCCATCATGAGTTTGACACAAACCATAATTGGGGCCACTCTACAATCCCTCCACACTTACAAGAAACATCCATCCGCTTCATCGACTCCACCCGCTCCTCCACAAGATCCCACCAACTCCTAACTCCATGTGCACATTCCCTTTCCTCCTTGTCCCCAAGCCAAACCATTGCATTCAATATCGTTTTCTCCCACTTCCGCAACAACATTGCCAAAAAAACACTCAAAATGATAATCCAAGGCACTACTAGTACCGGGAAGTCGTTCCTAATTGAGTTCTTAAAAAATGCATTCCTTGAAAGCTCCACCATCGGAAAATACCCTCTGCTACTACTTGCTCCTACCAATGTTGCAGCATTCCACATTAATGCTTTAACAATCCACTCTGCTCTTCGCATCCCTATATCCTCTATGGAGCCTTTAGAGGGTCAATCCCTCCTAAACCTTCAAGAACAACTTCAACATATCAATTACATTCTAATTGACAAAATGAGCTTCATTGGTCCTAAATTGCTTTCTCAAATTGATAATCGCTTGTGTGAAGCATTCCCAGCAAATAGAAACAACCCATTTGGTGGACGTTCTATAATCCTTGTGGGTGACCTTGGCCAACCACCTGTAAAAGACACGCCAATGTATGTAGGAACTTCTCGTGGCACTGCACTTTGGCAAAGCTTCAATACTGTGGTTACGCTTGCAATAGTATTTCAGCAACAAGGAACAAGTCCTGCACATATTTTCTTCCGCGAAAGCCTCTCCAACCTTCGCAATGCAACCCCCACTGTTACTGATTGGAATCTTCTTATGACACGTTCAGAAAGAAATCTTCCTGAAGCCGAAGTCCAATCATTCTCCAATTCAATGCATCTCTATTCAACAAATGACACTGTTGACCTGAACAATAAGTCGATGTTAAAATTATTAAATCAGCCAGTTGCACGTTGTTTTGCTACCGAAAAGAGGCAACTTGAAACTACACAACCAAAAAATGATCAATTATCAAAGAAAATACTCCTCTGCATTGACCAACGTGTTATTCTCAAAAGCAATTTGTGGGTTGGCACTGGTCTTGTTAACGGTTCACTCGGAACCATTCGTGAAATCGTATATGCACCAGGTTGTACACCACCAGAACTAGCATCCTTTGTCGTAGTTGCCTTCCCTCACTACAACGGTGCACCATGGGATCCTTCGAATCCTACATTTGTGCCAATCCCCCCATCACAAGGGGTTCGCACACACAGATGCCTCTCAGCATGGCATGGGGCTTAACAATCCATAAATCGCAAGGAATGACACTAGATACGGCAACAATTGACATCGACAACATTGATCGGCAAGGGCTCACTTTCACAGCTATTTCAAGAGTTCGCTCGCTGAATGATCTCTGCATCTCCCCTGCCTTCTCCTTCTCACGCTATTCATGTATGCAGGAGAACCCTTACGTCATGCATAGGAAACAAGAAGAGGCACACCTTGCATCCAAATCTATTACTCACACTCCTTGAACAGCTCCTACTATTGGTACCTTCCCTTCGCTTGCATTCCACTTTTACTTCTTTCATCTTCTTCCTCATCATAAGACCTTGCAAATCTCCCACTTCATTTACATTTTCACTTTCCAATATCATTTCAATTCATATTTGTTCCTACTATTTGTTTCTTATTATGCTTTCCATTATTAGTGTAAAATTTTTACATGTTCACTTATATGCTTTTCCTTTCCTTGCAGCAACTATGGATCGCAGCTACCTTTCTCAACTCAACATCTTCTACGAAGAAATCACTGAACAGGAGAATGCACTCCTCATTGTACAACAACGCTTCTTAGTTCCACCTACTCTACCACTATACCATTTGCGCCCAACATTGCAACTACTCCAAAAGATCAAAAAATTCATCTGTCTCCTCATTCATGTACATGAAAGAGATGCACACAGGCATCTTCAAGCATAATATCTTAGTCGCGTCCCAACTTTGGACGTCAATTGGTGTTGTCGTTTCGGGCAACCCCTTGTATTTACGACTAGGAATACCCCCTACTTGCAACCAAACACCTTGCATGCATGATCAGTCTACTATGCTATCACTTGTTCCTCCTTTTTTTTCCAAATCGATTTTCTTCTATATTTAACAATATCACTCTTACTCTTTTTGCTTGTATCATGATGTAAAACTGCCTACTAATGCGAGTTTTAATAACATGTAAAACCTTTTTACCATTACATTACTTCAATACAAGTCAATGATGCCTTCGCAAAAATCTATACGATGCACAAGAGATCTATGGTCTACTATATTGTATACTATCTATTTTCATCATATCAGATATGCCTACATATCTAAATCTCACAAATTATTTCCTTTTTACGCTCTCATTTTATATGATTATAAATCGATTCACAAGCGAAGCTATTGTTTATTTTCAAATAGTTTGCTTCTAATTTAAATTACATTCGTGCAAATTTGAGCAAATTACTTCTACTATTATTAAGACATAATGATTTAAGATAATAACCACAAAGTTATAAAATTAAATTCATGGACATGAAATTACCTACCTTCTTTCCTCCTTCAAGTTCAGCAAACAACATATTTAATTTTCATAGTTTTAAATATAAAAATTCATGTAATCAATCAATGGCATATTTTACCCCTCATAAATTCACATTCATCATGTTCCCTAACATGTACCACAAAATGATTCATGTCTCCTCCTTCCAGCATTCCCTTGCACCACCAGTGCAATTGCTAGTATTTTAGTTCAGTTATATAAATTAGATGTTTAATAAAGGATATCGAATCCTTAATGATACAGTGTGCCTCGAACGCAAGATAACCCGCCCAAAGGGGAGGTGGGTACAGAGAAATGACACACGAGTATGAACTTTGTCAAGCTAGAAGAAAAGTGAACACAGAAAGCCAAGAATGATCATAAGTTCAAGTGGGAAGAAAATGGGAGGTGATTAGGGAGGCGGGTTGGCTATCCCAACCACAAAATCAAGGAAGTGCTAAGAGAAAAAAAAGAGTGAAAAATAAAATAAAGAGGGCATATGGGAAGATCTTCCCTCAAATAAAGAAAGAAATTAGCCAATCTTGAAGTCGTGCTTCATTGTAGAAGGGTATCGAAATAATGATAGCTTGTAATCATTATTTAGGTGGAGATATAGAACCTCATACCAATTGCATTAACTATGAATCATGTTGCATATTTTGAAGACAATACCTAGCCTTCCAACTCTCCAAACTATGAAGGGAAGTGTGAATATGGAAAACAACATATCATATTTCCTTTGGTGGTTGAGGTTACACTCCATCCCAAGAGTAAAAAAAATAGAATCCATAAAAAACAATTCATATGTATCTTAAAATAAAAGAAGCCCTACAATATTACATTTACAATGCATTCCAAAACCATGAATGGATCACTTCTTGTCACCTCAATGATGGATCTTGGCCACAAGAGTGTAGAGAGAATTGAAACTATGACTTCTCAATAGAAAAGGTGTTTTAACGACGAGGACTCAATCAATTGAGCTAACTCTCAGGGCTTATTTTTGTCATATATATATATATATATATATATATATATATGGGTCTGTGCAATGATCATCAAAAATAGATTAAAAAAAAAATCTGTATATAATTTTAGAATGATTTTACCATCAACTCAAATGATTTTAAGGAATAATTATGTATTAGCCTTTGCTCTAACTTTGGTAATTTAGGGATTTTTCTCACCAAGAATGAGACCATCACATATCTCATGGAAATGTTTATAACATGAAGACAAAAATGAAAAATATATTTTCTCATCTTCAATATATTATGAAGTTTATGGAAGAGTTTATTGCATATTTAGAGATCCTCATACTTTGAAACCTTGAACTCACTTTGAAGGCCATATCTATTTTCCCTTTTCATTAAATAATTTACTTAGCTTCAAAAAAGTAGTTACATACACAAAATATATCCCCATCCATAACTGCTTTTCTTACTACCCTATTATCTAAGCAAATTGGAAGAGGAAAATGGATCCTAATATCTCAAAGGAGTACGAATGAATTCGCAAAAACGACAGTGCAGAATGCCGGGCGAATGAAGAATTTTGGGTTTTTATTATAAGAATAAAATTCTCGGATGAGAGTTTGAAAATTTTTTGGACGAGAGTTGAAAAAATCCTCGGACGAGAGCTGAAAAACTCTCAGACGAGAGTTGAAAATTTTTCGGATGAGAGTTTAAAAACTCTCATCTGAGATTTTGTTTAACTCTCGTCTGAAAGTCTTCCCGAGAGTTTTGTGACCATAATGCTTGCTCTCATATCCAAGACAAAAGGAAGAATCTCAATCGCAAACCCAAATCCAAGAGCTGGAATCCCTGTGTTCCTCCCCCCCCATGGAGGACACAGACTCTTCCAGTTCGGATGAAGAAGAAATTGATGCAGACGGGGAGAATGTTGAGACTCCGATGGATGCTCCCCCAGTCATTCCTATGGATCCCTCTGCCCCACCGATCTCTCAGAAACGCTGGCATGAATCTTCTTCCTCTGATTCTGATAAGGATATTCCGCCCTCAGCGTAGAATAGTCTACAACTGGTTGCAGTCCAGCGAAATGCTAATGGTTGGGTCAAAGTAAGCAAGAAAAAAGGGAAAAATTTACGTCTGGCAGATTCCACCCACTCTGGGTAGATATCTTTGTCTAGCTCTCATTTTTCTGCTCTCCTTGTTATCTCATGTTCATTCCTTGACAGTTATTCAGGAGCAGGGTTGTTAGCCTTCCACCTCTGGCTCCCCTGCTTCTCATCATCGCTTGCATGCAAGCTCTGTTTGTACAATATGTTTCTTTTTTAATATAATTAGTCTTGTTCAGAAAAAAAAAAAACACAACATAATGCTTATCCACTCTATGGTGGTATGGTGGGATATCTGAACATGCATGTGCTCATTAACAATTTCAACTTCACCATATTCATCAACTGCAGCGGGATACAAAAATTCACATCTCACTTTGCAATCATCATCGACATCTCTCTCATCATACTTGGGTTCACCATCATATTCACCACCCATGTTACAGTGGATTTCTTGAGCATTTATACTTTCTTTCTTCGCTTCATACACACAAGCCTCAACTTCTCTCTCTATAATATTTGTTGCATCTTCTTCCTCCATGTGCATGTTTTCATAATGGGTTTCTCTTTTACAGTATTCAAGACCATCACCCACCTTTGAGTGAGATTCTCCAAGCTTTATTGTCCTCCTAGCATCTTGATCATCTACTCTTAGATCTGTGCTTGAATTCTCTATTGATTCTTCAACGAATTGTGACACAACTTCTTGTTCCATGTAAGTTTCCTTTGTTGCAAATTATGCTTCTAAGATCTTCTATGCTTCCTCGGAAGATGTATCTTTTAATACTTTGCACAAAAACTTCTTATCCAATACATGTTTTATAAAATCCAACACTAAAGAATCACATACTACATCATATGGGTTATTAGATAAATACTCAATTAACTCTTTATCTCGAAGAAAAGTTTTCATTTTGACAACCTAAAAGTCAAAATTTTTACGAGTAAATATAGGAGGTGGTACCAGATCCACGCTACACCAATCAACCTCGATTTCTCTTCTATCTTCTACTAGACTTCTTGGTTCCTCGATTGTGGTATGAACCTCTCTAAACATAGAAATGTTATCTGCCTCTTCTTTTCGATTTCTTCTTTTGATATGTTTTAGTCTCCCTTTGCGACCAATGACTGTTATATTTCTTCTGTCTTTTGTCTTCTTTCCTTATTGTATGAGGTTCTTTGCATATCTCCACCGGGAAAAAATATAATTTTTAATATACACCCACGTATGTCACAATCTTCACTAGATTCACCTACACAGAAAAATTTGACTTAAACCAAAACATTATCATGCTTAACAAACCAAAAAAATTTGGACAAACCTTTGCAAAACCCTAAAATCACTTTCCAATAAAAAATAATAATAAAAAACCTCGTTTAATAAGAAAATCAAGAAATCACTTTTATGAAAATCTCCTTCTCAAAATTAAATTAAACCTTTTTTATTTTTTATTTTTTATAAAGATAGTCAATCTTCACTTTATAAAATTCTTGCAAATATGTATAAGATCAAAAATACCTTTATAAAACTCCTTTATAATAAAAATTTTATTATTTTTCATACCATAAGATTTATTTTTCAAAATATCTCTTAAACATGAACCAACATGGTATGCATTGAAACGTTGTGGTAGAACCTATCCTTTTTAATAAAACTTTTCCCCATGTCAATTTAAACGTTTGGGATGATTAAACTTTTTAAACTTACCCTCTTGAATCGTTTAATTTTCTATCCACACACTTTCAACTTTCATCGAATCAATTGACGGAAGCTTATAAAGACTTGACTTTTTCCAAACCTTTTCGGCTAGGCTAATGTGGCTCTCAAAATGGTGTGCCTACGTTCGTAATGCACTCTACGATAAAGAGCACATACATTACTGCTTGACGATTCCTGGTTAGGGTTCTCGGACGAGAGTTTAAAAAAAAATCGGACGAGAGTTGAAAAACTCTCGGATGAGAGTTGGAAAAACTCTCGGACGAGAGTTGAAAAAAATTCGGATGAGAGTTTAAAAACTCTCGTCCAAGAGTTTTTCCAACTCTAGTCCGAGAGTTTTTCAACTCTCATCCGAAATTTTTTTTAACTCTCGTCCGAGAACCCTAACCAGGAATCCTCAAGCAGTAACGTATGTGCTCCTTATCATAGAGTGCATTCACAACTCTCGGACGAGAAAATGCATGACTCTCGTCCGAGAGAATTTTAACTCATGTTAAACCCGACCAAACTCTCGTCCGAAATATTTAAAATCTCTCGGACGAGAGTTTTGAAAACTCTCAGCCGAGAAATTTAGTTGACTTTTTTCTCGGGCGAGAAATTAAATATTTCTCCCAAATTCTAACCATCTGCCAAAAAGTGTTTCCCAACTTTGTGATTTCACCCCTTAGCTCTTTCTCCTCCTAGCCTAAAAAAAAACGCATTTACAAGAATAGTTAGGTCATGATTAGATACATGAGTAAAATCATGATAATTATAACATAACATAGATAGAGTGTGTTTAGCCATTTGGCCCAGAAATGTGTGATTAGGTTAGTCTTCTTTATGCAATTTCAATTCAACAATTTACATCATGATAGATGCCTAGTTTGCATTCATTTCTTGCCATAGCTTAATTTACAGATTTATTTCATTATAGAGTAGTTAGATGTCATTTCTTGCTATAGAATAGTTATTTAGCTGCTGATAGTGTAATGGCCTTGAATCATTCGTAGCCCTAGGTCTAAATTTAGAAGTGTGACAAACTTCATTCAGAAACCATAGAAATAACACCCTTTCGTAGAGCTCAAAACATGATGACATTAATAGAATGCATATGTTATGTATATAGCACTGTCACCTCCAAGTTTGTATGAACCTTAGGTTGACAAAGTAAATTAGAGTAGCCTCTGGGAGTTGCAGCATTATTGTTGCGATACCAGGCTCACCATGTTGATCGAGCCCTTTTGCTAGATAAAGACAATGAAGAAGATGTTGATCCCCTTGTACATGAAGAAAATTTTTGTCGATATTTGGCAGAGTGGTAGGCTTTTTCGCAGTTAGTTCCTCCAAGCAATGAAAACATTTTAGACCTTGATAATCTTGGTAGAAGGGACTTTGATATTCATTATAATTGGAAGGAAGTGATGGTATCAAACCATTTTTTAGAACAGGGGATCCATTTTATAAAGATGTGTAGTCTTCAGGTGTTTTCAATGACAGCTTAGTTGGAGACACATATTTATCACCTCTGTCCCTATTAGGCAAACAACTAGCTACTTTTGAAATTGTTTTTCGACACTTCGTTAATGGTGGAAATGGTGGTGCTTTTCAAATGATTATGAAAGGTACTACTGGAACTGATAAGTATTCTCTCATTCACTATATTTATCATATTATTTCTTCTTCAACAACGGATGATAATAGTCCTCTTTTATTGTTTTCTCCAACTGGTATAACTTCTTTTAACCTACATGGAAAAACAATACATTATCCTTTGAAAATTCCTATAAAATATATGAAATTTTTGTTTGGGCAGGCTCTAACAGTCTTTCAAGAAGAAATGAGGAGCATTCGATATACATTTATTGATGAGATGAGCTTTATAGGTCCAATACTATTCATACAGATAGATTCTTTATTGCAAGAAGCCTTTCCTAAAAACAAGAATTCTCATTTTGGTGGTAGGTCCATCATTCTTGTGGATGACCTTGGCCAAAAACCTCCTGATAAGGATAAAGCCTTGAATGCAAGAAAAAAAACTAGGAAATTTTTGTGGGAAACCTTTAACATTCTTGTGACTTTGGACAAATTTTATAGGCGGAAATGAGATTATCTAAAACATGTGTCTTTTCGCAATATTTTAACCAATATTAGAAATGCAGAGCCTTTTCTTGTTGATTGGGACCTTCTTATGATGTGTGTCAATAGTTTCTTAAATCGACAGGAAACGAGTTTATTTTATTCTTTTTTTCACTTGTTTGTGATGAGTAGTCTTGTCAATTTAAATCATTGAAAAATGCCTAAATCATCAAATTTTACTCTTTTAAGATGTGTTGCAGAATGCGGTAGAAGAACATAAATACGTGACATTGATGATGATGTGTTGGAATGTGAAATGTTGCTATGTCATGGAGAGCACCTGAATGTAATTTGTGGGTTGAGGCTGGTTTGGTTAATGGTGCACTTGGATATATTGAAGATATCTTCTTTGCGCCTGGTTCAAAGCTACAATAACATCCACAATTTACTATAATTATTTTTGAAAAGTATGTGGTGTTCTGTTTGATAGGGACTAGCCAAATTTTGTAACTATTGTAGATGTCATTAGGGGGAATCTTAGACAAATGCCTTTGAAAATAGCATGGGCATTGACAATACAAAAATCACAAGGCATGAATTTGCAATGAGCCACTTTATATATTGGAGATAGAGAGAGGTAGGGTTTGACATTTACAACTATATCAAGAGTGCAATCGATAAATGGTTTGCAGATTTCACTTCCTTTTTCTTTTCAATTTTATGAAAAAATGAAAGGCAATGAATATGTCACACTTAGAAAGAAAGATGAGGAACGATTGAACTTTATATAATTTTTGAGGTATTTATCTTGAATAGAGTTTAGTGTTTTGGAATGTCTTTGAAAATAATATTAATGCTTTTTTTATAATTGTTGTTGTTTCTTGCAATTATTTGTATCCACATTAATAAGTTTTTTGTTCTGCTTGTTAGTTAATTGAATAGATTTGTTGATTGGTAAAGTCAATAAATTAAAGAATTGGAAGAAATTGCATGGGTCAATAATTTTTTTGTGGTGACGTTGTTGTTTGATGAGTTAAATTATACCTATTTCTTATTTCTTTTGTCCTTGTTTTCAATCCTATTATATTTATGTCTAATTGATTTTTTTGTGGAGTATATATATATATATATATATATATATATATATATTTGTGTATCTACGTATATATTGACTTTATATTGACTTTAATTGTATCTTTTTGTCATTGAAATGTATATATGGAGAACAACGATGGTATATGTTACATCTCAGAGATAAAATCTATTGTAGAAGTAATACATTTGGTTGCCTATATTCGAAAAAGGATTGATAGAAAACATGGCTTCCATCCTGCTTCTGTTGATGAACATATTTGTGTCTTACAAGAAATGAAACTAGATGTGTAATACTTGTATCATTTGCACCACAAAGAATTTGGAAGGAAAACAAGAAGGGACTTGTTCGAAATTTTGAAGGGTCGTGATCATTATGTTGCTGATATGAATTGGTGTTTCTTTTGTCATCGGTCTAGGTTTGTTTTGGAAGCTCGGCTATCATTTAATAAATTTGTTTTGGTGGAGTGTTTAAAGATGAATTTCCTAGCATAATTTGTTGATGTAAAGAGAACCAAAATATATCTCAATTAATATTTTTTTTTCATTTTCAATGTCAGTAAATTCAAGTTTGTTTTCATTGGTGTTGTAATGTATAATTTCTTTTCTCAATTGTCTTCCAATTTCGAGTCTTGTTCTTGTTATTAGATTGTGATGTTTTCAATTTATATGTATTTTTTTCCTTTCCTATTGTAACTTTCTATTCTGTAACAATACAAATTGTTGAATTTTAACATTTGTGTTCATATGCTTAAATTAATAGCAATGTTTCAATTTAATTTTATTCTCTTGGGTTTGTTGTCATTTTTATTTTTAGTATGAGTACCTTGGGTTTATATATGGGTTTGGTTTATAAACTTTTCTTAAAGTGTATAGTGAAAATGGTGTGCCTTTATTTCTATATCTTTATTCCATTATTCTTGGGGTTTATATTATTAGTATATTGATATTTTCGTGTTGATGTATTGATGGTTGACAATGTTTGGATAATTTATAATGTACAATATCAATGTACCAATATTTCGACGACACACTTTAACATAGATTTCCTCAATATGAAAATCAAGCATGGAGAACAATGGACAACCATGGTGCAATTCCGTAATGTCTATAAGGTTTTGTCGATATGAAAATCAAATATGTTCAACCATATTCCAATGTCCCATTGAGATAAAGATTGTCTCAGTATGAAAAGCTTCCATGGTCAAACATGTTTATTTTGGGGTTTATAGTATTTATGTAATGGTTTATATACCTTGGGTTTATAATATTTATCCCTTGGGTTTAATATTATTCCCATGGGTTCATAATCCCTTTGGTTTTTAGTTTTGGTGCATTGGGTTTATGATATCAATCCCCTAAGGTTATTAATCTAAGGTTTCGTATTCCTAGCGTATAATATAATTCAGATGGTTTATAATTTAAATCCTTCGGTTTAATATAAACCCCTTGGGTTCATTGTTCAACCATGGTCCAACATTACATTGTGACAAAGATTTTCTTAATATGAAAATCAACCATAGACAAATGTTGTGACAAAAATTGCCTCCATATGAAAATCTATCATGGTGGACCATGGTCAATCATGGTCCAATGGTTGTGGTAAAGATTGTGATGATGATGATGATGATGGTTAACATCCACTGAGACCAAACTGGTCTATTAGACCTATAATTTTCATAGTTCTTAATTGTCTAGCTTCTCGTCTTTCTGTGTGATTATGAAAATAAACCATAGCTAGTCATAATTATTATACAATTTATAATATTCATCTTAGGGTTAGCGTACCTTGGGTTTATAATATGTATCCCTTGGGTTTAATATTGTTCCTTTAGATTTATAATCCCTTGAGTTTGTAGTATTAATCCTTTCAGTTTATTATTCCCTTCAATTGAAAATATCTTTCTCTTAAATTTATTTATCTAAAAATTCATAATCACATGTATAATATTATTCATAAAGTTAATAATGTTAATCATTAAATTAAATATAAATCATTTGTATTAATTATTTAACAATACTTAATTTAAACTATGAGAAATAACATATCTATCATTTTAAATAAATGTACTAAAAATTTATTATTTTTCTTATGGAAAGTTTATTTTTATTTTTTGAATTTATTATTATGAATATAATTATTAAGATGTTGAACTTCTAATTATTAGGCTTTACATTTTACCCTTCTACTCACTATGAAAAACCCTACCCTAAGAAATGAAAGCTTAAAACTTGGAGCTTTCCCAACAGGGTATGGTGGGCTTGGGTCGAGACACAAGCAAGATGATTCTCAGGGAGGGAAAGGTGAGACAAGGTGTATTACAGTTTACTTGGTAGATCCAAGTCCATGGAAAAGAAAGACATTGTTCACTTGGAGCGTACCTTGCTCGCACAGGGCAAGATGCATGAATAAAAGTTCGAGTAAAAATATTTGTAAGCAGTTTGTGTGTTGCAGGCAATACGGATGAGATTATTGAGAAATCAAACCTTACAAGTATAATAATATATCAAATGAATCAAGATACCGATATTCTTGCCATTTCTACCTGTGTGAAGAAGTCCAATAATCACATCTCTTGTAACTGGAGCATGCAATGTAGACTCATGACTACCTTCTGCATAATCTGCTTCTAGTTGTAGGAAATCCCATGATATCGGTGTATGGAGTTTATGCATCTTGCTGGGGGACACTGAAACAAAAAAATCACCGATTGCTTTAGTCCCATAACAGTTATTTCTTTCTAGGAGAGAATGTAAAACTATAAATTGCTTTGGCAAAATATAGTTTTATCTGACGAACTGCATATTTGCCATAAACCGCCTTATTTGTGGGTGGAAGACAGATCGAGAGTTCAGGGACATGGTGTTGGGGTATTCTTGGTAAAGTCCAAATAAGAATGGATTGCGAATAAAACCTGTGCTAATTGTGGTCAATTATTTCTGCTAATGATCCTCCGATCAACCAACAAAAGAACATATTATGAGAATTATAAGGGCAGATGATATGGTGGGAGCTCCTACCTCTTTTGTGTTGCAGGGGAGGATGAAAGTCTATTGCATATTACAAAGCAACATCCGATGAAATATGGAAAGCCAGTAGTATACGTTCCCTGCTTGATGGCTTCATTTATAGGTTTTTTTAGTTATATTTTTTAAGGAGGCACAAGTGTTTTGATCCACAGACGTAGGAAAGAATCAACTATAATGCAAGAAATGAGGAAGATTCAGTGAGTGTGCATTAGATCTGATACTACTGTTTGCTTTAAGGATAATCCATTATGGTACGACATTATCTTCATGGACTATTTTCTCAGCACAATATGCTAAAATTTGTTGTGCAAGATCCCCAACTGGGAATCGTGGCAATGCATGATCTCTCCATTTCTTGTTTTATCCAGTGGCCAACTGCTTGGCGGATAACTGGTCTATGCGATCTCATCAATTCAAATCTCAACCCGCGGTTGGCTAGTTCTATCAGATTCTGCAAACAATCGAGAATAGGAGACAATTATATGAGATTCTCCAAACAATCAAGAAGTGCAGGGGAGAGGAAAAGGGAAAAACAGAAAATAGTGACAGGGTATTAGATAGATTGAGATACTTTTATCTGTTCATAGTTCTATTTTCATTTTTTCACTACAGTGGTCGTAGAATTAACTCCACAACTACATTGTCGTCTACGAATTCTGATAATAAAAATAACAATGATGACAATGGAAGTTTAAGCAATATGCTCTGTTCCAGTATTCATGCGAAAAAATTCACGGGGTTGAGTGCTCCCAAGAAGCAGATAATGAATATTCCTGCACAGGGATCTAAGAAATGATGCATGAAGGGCAAAGTGGGCCCTGAAAATGGGCTCTGCAATTATAGACGACATGGGGAAAATGGGGTTGTTGAAATTCGCGAGCCCAACAGAGGCGCTTGCCTCTGGCGCAAAACCTTCTCCACAATAGAGGAGGCTGCTATTGCCTAATATAAAGCCGCTAGGGCGCTCAATGGTTCCTGCGTTCGTCTCAGTCTGCCTAAGCCAAGATTGAATTGTGAAAATGGCCAAAAATGATGCCAACCTGGGCAGATTTACTGCCTCAGCCGCTACTACCAATTGCAGCACCGATGCTCGTAAGCGGACTTTTCAGCTTTCTTCTTCAGCTACCAAGTGCCTAAGTGCCCACCATCATCATCCTTCAAAGGTTTGTTTTGATAGGAATGTTGTTAGACAGAGCTTCAGCGATCAAGATCAATAAGCAGTTACAACATTTTTCCGATTCTGTTAATTCTGGGTCTCTTGATTATGTGTCTGCAGGAAATTATAATGGTGAGTTACTGGGTGATCATCATCACATTTCAACCATTGTTGCAGCAACAAAAAACAAAAATAGCAGCAATAATGACAATACAGGTTATAATGATCATAACAATAATATAAAGTTGATTGGTTTTGATGATCTCAGTGAAGGGAAGGGGACCTCCCAGTTCCCTGTTGACCATCCTCATGATCACCAGAGTACTCATCCTGGTATTAATGCAATGGAACTACATGGCAGTGATACTTTAATAAAGAGTGAATGGAGTGACTTGGTTGCAGATCTTGATTGTTCTCATGCCAACAACACTGAATAAGAAATTAGCAGAAATGAACTAAAGTACAATCTTTCATTGGATGGAAAAGACATGATGGATAATCATTATCTGGAACTCATGGACTCTTCCTAGCCACCACTGCAGGCGTTGCCGCTTCCACTTGAACTTCCACTTCTGGAAGAATTTGCCCTAAATTATTGTATTTAAATTAGGGGATTCGAACCGAGTACTTGGTCATAAATGTCAGATATGAAAACAGAGTTAATCCCTCGGTTTACCTGAAATTAACTAAATTCGCAAAAAACAAAAAACAACAACAGGATGAGATCACCCCTGAAACTCATTTCTTTTTTGTAATTTTAAAACCTATACCAAATAAATTACAAAAAACTCCTTTATCATACAGTCACGCGATCGACATGGTCTCAGAGTGGCGTGCAAGTAGAATCAACTGCACTAAATCATATAAACAACATTATTTTTTTTCACGTCCCCACGTTGAAGAGCACTTGGCTTGTAAATGACCTTTTCACCTTATGAACAAGTGCAATCAAAATAAATGCAGGAATCTTGGTACCAGAATGGGAGAACATTGCTAGTGGTTCGTAATATTATCTTTCAACGAGAACATTGCTTATGGTTCACAATATTATAGCATGGGCATGGACTGGAAGATATAGGCTGGCTACTAGAAAGGCCTAGCTATCTCAAGAATTCTCCAAATAAGATATAAATACTTGCTCCAGTATTTATTGGCTAGATTTCCATGGTTCATTCCTACTATTGATAATAAGACACATCAATCCTGGCCACAATGTATTTGACACAAAACAACCCTAACCTCAATGATAATAGCAGTTTATAAGGCAAAACATAGTTGTTTATAGAAACTAAGCACCACATTAGGTAGCCACCTTAGCATATAAAGCAAGCACTGAAGACATAATGAAGATACTAGTTATTAGCTAAACAACCACTATCAATTGGCAACTACAATGCCACAAATAAAGAAAATGGCATGCAACAAGTTGTTTAGATCGTCAATCACAGATCTTTGGTTCTGTTCGAAGTCCTTGTTACAAGAGAAACCAGCCAAACCTTTGCACCAATAACACAATAGGAGGAATGGAAGAATACATTATAGGATGGATAGACAGCAACAACACGGCCTCTACACCATCCTCACTTTATTCAAATTGAAGTGCCAAAAGCTAAAATCTCACGTTATTCAAACTGAAGTGCACAAAGCTAAAATCTAGGAATGGTAAATCCATAATACCCAAAAGTAATATCAGGAAAGAAGTAGATACATAAGTGAAATGAAGAAAGACATCAAAGTAATAAATTAAATATCAACCCAAATACAAGAAACGTGGTCGAATATACTAGGGATACAAGCAGTAGTCCAATCTACTACCATGAGAAATTGTAGACACAATATCTCACAATTCTTCTATAAAGAGTTAGTTAAATAGCTAATCTATAAAAGGATAAGCTCCATATACTAACCTGAACGATTAGGACACACCTATTTGTGATCAATAGAATCAAACGATGAGGTAAATCACAGTGCTTCTCAGAAGAATTTGACCACACAAATTTTGAAGGTCCTTTGAAAATCTTTGTGCATCCAAAATGTCAACTTGCTTCTACAAGGTGAAGTACCATCTGCAAAGTCAACAAAATCCTTAATATTCCATCTTAAAACAGTAATTCTATAGTCTAGTCAGTGAATGACTTCCAATAATGTCTGAATGACTACTAATAATGTGTAGATACCAACGAATGATTGCATCCAGTTCTCAAAATACCTTCACTAGTATTTCTAGGAAACAAACTAACCCCCCAAAAAATGAAGGAAGCTAAGGAAAATTTGACAATTATTAACTATAATTGAAAAGATAAGATAAATATTAACTTTCAACTAATGAACGAAATGGTAGGTCAATGCTACTGAAGAAAAAAGTACAATCACCAATCAACACTGCATGAATACCTACAATTACTCCAAAAGCATTATGTAGCATAATTTCATAGTTATAGATGAACATTGACTTGAAATGAAATTGAATTCTTTATTAATCTAGTTTTAATGTGCCACCGAAGTTGGGTGAAGGTCCCGTGGGAGACTACTTAGGGCCACTGCATAGGAACCATAAATGTAACATTGTGATGAATTTTTCCAGAGCCTATTTTTGGTCCCATTAACAGGTGGAAATAATTTGTCAAAATGGATACCCTGGATGGTATCTAACCTACCACTCTTCCACCATCAATGTGCTTAACTTCATAATCAACGACACATTTCAAGGCTATAAATTGATGTTTTAGAACTTGAAAGAAAAAATAAAAGACATGATCTCAACCTCGCAATATTTATAATCCCGATTTGTATATACAACTACACTGAAATGCCCTTCTAACCCAAAATCTATAATTACCAGCTGCTAAGATTCAACGGATTGTCTATAATGGAGAGAGAGAAAGGGTCGAAAAGAAGGAAGCAGAAGTGAAGGGTTTTACCTTGTTCACTTTCCTAGTTCTCGTTCAAGAGGAAGGCTTTCAAGATTGTAGTAGCTCTTTGAAACTTACCATGTGAATGAAAGGGTCTTATCTTAAAATTTTTAAAGAAGCACGGGGGAAATTCTTTTTCTCTCAACACAAGGAGTTCGCACAGAGTTGTGGAAATGACTTTAATCAAAACAACACAATTACTGAAGTTTACACATAGTTGCGGAAGTCACTTAATGCATACCATACAGCTGTGGAAATCAAATTATGAGAGTCTTTTTGTCAATACAAAGTGGCGGAGATTAAAATTCACGAACTATATCAGGACTAATCAAACTTCATATTATAACTTCAAAAAAACAACATACACATTCAAATGGAAGTTGCAGCTCCTTCACCAGTAAAACTGTTGTTCTTACTAAGAATTACATTCACCACGGTTGTAGAGTAACACACAGTAAAAAATATTTTCACGCACCCATCAAAATTCGCTCCATGATTTTCTCCCCTTGTCTTTCCAGACTTACATCCGCCACATTATACAACACTCTCTCTGTCTACTAAACTTACATGTAAAATCTAAATATCCAAGACATTTAATTCGTGACAGAACAAATTTAATACATATTATGGGTCGACATCATTTTCTGAACATTACAAAAGTTATGTGAAGTAAACAACACCTGCGGATTAAATATTTTCCCTTGCACATTTAATGACCATGCATTAAATTCTATTTGACTTTGATTATTTAAATCTGTTGTGGAATGGGTTATGTACTCTGCTCAGAACTTGTCCTTCTCTGCAAACGCAATCGACAACCTGCAAAACATTAACTGAGGTACCGTTGTTGCATGTTCATTTAACGCGGTGGTTGAGATTAATTCTCGAACACTCCCCCTTAATCGCAAGTTCCGCCATTGACCATTCCCAAACAATCTCTTAGATAAATAAAATTTTCACGTGCCAATGGCTTTGTGAAGATGTCTGAAAATTGTTCTTTTGACCTGTAGTGTTGCAACAGAATCTCACTATTGTTAACCAATTCTCTTATGAAATGATATTTAGCATCAATATGCTTTGTCCTCTTGTGAAAGACAAAATTCTTTGATAGTGAAATTGCTAAATTGTTATCACAGAAAATTGTGGTTGCTCTATCTTTTTCATGACATAAATCCCGCAACATCCTTCTCATCCAAACTGCTTGATACGATGTTGTTGTTGCAGCGACATACTCAACTATCATTGTTGACAATGATACTATTGGCTGTTTCTTGGAAGCCCATGAAATGTTTCCCGAACCCAAATGAAAAACATATCCTGACATGCTCTTTCTGTCATCAACATTTCCTGCCCAATCATTGTCAGTGTAACCAACCATCCTAAAATCTTCAGTTGTGGAGTACAAAACGCCATACTCCTTGACATAGTTTAAAATTCTTTTCGCTTCTTGCCAATGTGTCTCCTTGGGTGTCTCCATGAACCTCGACACCAAACTCACTGCATACATTATATGTCAGGCCTAGTTGTGGTCAAATACATTAGGCTGCCCACCATACTTTTTTATAATGTTGGATTGACATTGTTGCTGCAATCTTCCTTACTAAAATTCAACCCCATGACTGTTGGATTTGGTGATGGCTTGTTGTTCTGCATATTAAACTTGTTTAAATTTCTGAAACATACTTTGCTTGAGAGATAAAAATTCCATTTTTAGTTTGCTTCACTTTTATGCCCAAAAAATATCTTACCAACCCCAAGTCAGTCATTTCAAACTCACTTTTCATGACTACTTTGAAATCAGCAACGAGAAAATCATCACTCCCCGTAAAGATCAAATCATCTACATACAAAACAACCATAAGAAGCTTACCATCATTTTCTTTGATGTAGAGAGTAGGTTCACCGTCACATTTTTCGAGCCAATTATCCATCAGGTAAGCATCTATCCTACTATACCATGCACGCAGTGTTTGCTTTAGCCCATAGAGAGCTTTCCACAACCTACACACCTTGTGTTCTTGGCCTTCTACCTTATAGCCAGGCAGTTGTGCAACATACACCTTCTCTTTCAACACTCCATTCAAGAAGGCTAACTTCATGTCCATTTGATACACTTTCCATTGTTGTTGCGTTGCAATTGACAACACTATACGCACAGTATCCATCCTCACAACTAACACAAATGTTTCCGCATAGTCTCTTCCATGCTGCTACTTATATCCTTTGACGACTAACCTTTATTTATGCCTTTCAATCTTTCCTTCAATGTTTCTCTTGGTCTTATAGACCCACTTCACTCCAATGAATTCTTTACCTTGCGGAAGGTCTACTAACTCCCATGTGTCATTCTTTTCTATTGTTCATATCTCTTCATTCATTTCCGCAACCCATTTCTCTTATTTGATTGCATATTCAACGTGTATTGGGTCATCTACATGAAAAAATAATGAAATTCAGACCAGCGCTGCTATCAACTTCATCTTTCTCATAAATTTCATTTAAATTTCTGAATTTTGGTCTTCTTATGCTTGCAAAAGATGTGATTGGTGTCGCGCTTAAAATAGATGGAGTTGCAGATCCTTGTGGTGTGCTTGGAGAAGCACTTGCTTGGTTACAAAACATTGTCATATTATTTGTTGATGGTGTCATTTTTTGATTGATTTGTTGAGCTTGTGTAGGTGGAGGAGGAGTCACCATTGAGGAATTACTTGTTGCAGTCAATTCCTCCTTGTCTTCATGTGAAATGCATGTCTTCACATTGACTGTCTTCTCTAAACTTCCATCCCATACTTCCTCTTCTATGAACTGAACATATCTACTGATTATTACCTTCTTGGTTAATGGATTGTAGAGCTTGTATGCCTTCGATTCATCACTATATCAAAGAAATATACATTTCTCCCCCTTTTTTTCCAACTTCTTCCTCAACTCATCCTGGACATGTGCATATGCCACACATTCGAACACTCTCATGTGAGTGACAAATTGCTTTCTTCCACTCCATTCTTCTTCAGGAACTCTATTCATGACACTTTTGGTTGGAAATCTATTAATGATATATGCTGCACAAGTGACAGCTTCATCCCAATAATAATTTGGCAAATGCTTTGACTTAAACATACTCATTCCCATTTCCATGATGGTCCTATTATTCCTTTCCACGACACCATTTTTCTGAGGTGTATACCTTGTCGTAAAATTCTTGTGAATTCCATGCTCCCTGCAAAAATGTAGGAATTCATTTGTTATGTATTCACCACCTCTATCAGTCCCCAACACTTTGATGTAGTGTCAACATTGCTTCTCAACAAGAGCTTTGTAATGGCGGAAGCGTCAAACACTTCACTTTTCTGTATTAGGAAATATACCCATGGCTTCCTTGTGTAGTCATCTATGAAGCTCAAAATATAGTGGCTGCCACCAAATGATGGTGTTTGCATTGGTCCACAAAAATCGGAGTGGACAATCTCCAAAAGTGTCTTTGCCCTTGTACTCTTTCTTGCTGGAAATTCTTCTCTGTGTTGTTTGCCCAAGATGCAGCCTTTACATAGTTGTCTAGTTTCTCTATGAGTGCTAATCCCTTTACCATACCTATTCTATGCAACAAATTCAAACCTTCAAAATTGAGATGACCAAATCTCAAATGCCATAACTAGTTCTCATATTTCACTTCTTCTTCAAATATTTCTTGCATGATAGTTGCTACAACACCTCCTTCCTTAAAGTCTGATCTCATCTTGAGAGGAAACATTCTATTGCTTGTCATATGTACTTTTTTAATGAGTTGTCTACTTGGAGTTTTATCCATGATTGTGCAAGCATCATCTTTAAAAAAAAATATTGTAGCCCTTTTGCATGAGCCATCCAATGCTTAGAAGGTTACATTTCAAACCATGGACATAATAGACATCTGACATGAATTTCTTATCTCCCTTCTTTGTTAGAACATCTACTCTCCCTTTTCCCATGGCAGAAAATTTGCTATCAGTCCCCAATTTCACTTCAGATTTTACACTTTCCTCTAGATTGGAAAACATTGCTATGTTTCTAGTCATATGGTTACTACACCTTGAATCTAAGAACCATATATCTTCTTGTTTTTCTTGTGCTACATTACAAGATAAAAATAAACTTTCATGGTTTTGATTTTATTTTGTAAAATTTACACTTGGTTTATTACCTATGTCATTTTTCTTCTTTCTACATTCATTTTCATAATGACCATACTTTTTGAAATAATGACATTGGACTTGAGATTTGTCATACATTTGTCTTTTTTCTTGATTCTGGCTTAAGCGTTGGCTTGGATTTAGATTTTCGCCCCTTCCACTTGTGCTTGAAGGGCTATTTCTTCCACCTCTCTATGGGCTTCTTCCTCTTCCTCGGTAGTTTTATCTTCCTTGACCTCTACCTTGACCAAAAGACATTTGTGTCTTGAATGCATGCTCCAATGAGGAGTTTGTTGCTCTGTTTAGTATGTGCTCATGAGACATCAGTGATGCATGAAGATCATCCACTGAAAACTGTGAGAGACCCTTTGTCTCTTCTATGGCCACTACCATGGCATCAAACCTTGATGGTAGACTTCTTCAAAATTTCTCAACTATTATCCTTTCTTCAAGTGTCTCACCATGAGACCTGATTTGGGTAACCAACCCAATCACATGTGTAAAGAATGAGTCTACATTCTGACTCTTTCATACAAATTGTTTCAAAATCTCTTCTCAACATTTGTAGTTTTGTTGTTTTCACATTCTCCATGCCTTGGTAGGTTGTCTAGAGGGTATCCCATGCTTTCTTGGACTTCGTTGCTGCTGCATTTGTTGGTTCTTGGAAACCATTCTCCACCAATTCCCAAATATATTGTGAAGAAAACAAAGCCTTCATTGTTATAGCCCAAGAGTTGTAATTTTTCCCATTAAACTGTGGTATTTGTGGATTACTCAACCTTGTGCTTGTTGCTGCCATTTTAACTGTGTAAAAAAAACTTTCTTACTATGTAAAAATTTCTTACTTTGTGAAAACTCTCACTGCTAGAGAATAAAATCCTCATAACAACTTTTAAATCTTCAGTAAAAACACTTCCTTTTACTGATATTTTAAACCCGCTCCAATACTATGTTAAAATTTTTAAAGAGGTAGGGGGGGAATGCTTTTTCCCTCAACACAACACAAGGAGTTCACAGAGAGTTGCGGAATTTAATCAAAACAACACAATTACTGAAGTTTACACAGAGTTGTGGAAGTCACTTAATGCATACCATACAATTGTGGAAATCAAATTATGAGAGTCCTCTTTTCAATACAGAGTGGCGGAGATTAAAATCGCAACTATAGAGAGGAGAAAATATAATCAAATAATTTTACTCAAGTGAAACAGTGTAAAACAGAGTGTTGCTAAGATTAAAATCGAAACTATAGAGAGGAGAAAATATAATCAAATAATTCTACTCAAGTGAAACAGAGTAAAATAGAGTGCTGAAGTAAAACACATACGTGAAAAATTCCAAAACTATATCGTGACTAATCAAACTTTGTATTATAACTTCAAAAACACAACATACACATGCATATGGAGGTTGCGGTTCCTTCACCAATAAAACTGTTGTTCTTTCTAGTAATTACATTCACCAGGGTTGCGGAGTAACACACAGAAAAAACTATTTTCATGCACCCACCAAAATTTGCTTCACTATTTTCTCCCCTTGTCTTTAGAGACTTACATCCGCCACATTACACAAAAATATCTCTATCTACTAAAATTACATGTAAAATCTAAACATATATATCTAATACATTTAATTTGTGACACAACAAATTTAATACATAGTATGGGCAGAGATCATTTTCTGAACATTACAGAAGTTGCGTGAAGTAAAAAACACTTGCGGATTAAATATTTTCTCATGCACATTTAATTACCATGCATTAAATACTATTAGACTTTGATTATTTAACTCTGTTGTGGAATGGGTTATGTACTCTGTTAAGAATTGTCCTTCTCTGCAAACGCAATCCACAACCTATTAAACATTAACTGAGGTATGGTTGTTGCCTATTCATTTAACATGGTGGTTGAGATTAATTCTCCAACATCTTACAAAGAACACAATCACCACTCGGAATATAGTTCGCTGTAACTAGGAAGGAACAAAGTGACTACATAAATTCACCCACAACATTAGTAAGGGCTTTCTAGTCAGTGAAAGCCTTAGCTAGTTAGTAAGGGCCTTCCTCTTACATAAGCGAGTAACTAGGAATGGAATTATATGTGTAGGAAACTCTTGTACATTGAGGTTAAAGAATTGAAGTGAAAACATTGGGGTCAAAGATCTTAATACAAATCTATTTATCCATAACTAATAATATCTATTGCATTGGTTTTGAAGTTTCATTATCAAATTAAAATTAAATTTTAAATTAAAACTAATTTAAAAGAGAGGCTTGTCATGTTGACTTTGCATGCATGCCAATTATGGAAGGTATTGATTCCCAAGTTCCAATCTTTCACCACTGAGAGGAAGGTTGGCATTCTGGATCAGAGTTTCTCTTTTGCTGGACATTTTGACACATGAGAACCATCGTCGAGTACACCTGGATTATTTGAGGTAAAAATTAATCATCTATGGAACTCTTCTAGTACTCAGAACAATGGTCTTACGTGATCTAGGATCCTTCCTTTCTGGTGACCTTGAAAGTTCTGGTCGATGGGTAGGGAAAATTTTGGCCCTTTACGAGTTCTATTCGATATGAGTTTTGGTAGATTGAACAAGTAAAGATGATTTACCACGCCTAAAAGAGCCAATAAGTAAAGCACTAGGTTGGTATTTCTGGCCAATGGGAAATAACATATGGGGGCGCTCACTTTGCTCATCATGCATATGACTCTATTATGCTTCTGCTTTAAAAAGATGATTGATAACAAGGGGTTGCAGACTCTTATGATGGGGCTTGTTCTTGTTCCTTATCTTCCAAATATGATCGAACATGGATAAGAACCAAGACCTTCACGATTTTCAGTGGGTCACCTTCCATTAATCACACCAAATTGAACTAGCATTCGTGCCATTACACCTCACTCAAAGATAGATTCCAATCCAGATGCAAGTCTTACAATTTGACAACTATTGGGAAAGTTACATCTTTCATCGCCCTCTAAGCGATTTCTTTGGTATAACGTGACTTACCCTCGGTCTTACTGCTCTATTCTCACATCCATTGCCTTTTGATTTACTGCTTCCTCTGCTTCTTGTCCTCGTGGTGCTTATTGAGGTGCATGTGGTGGTTACCGAGGCAGTGGTGGTTACTCAGGTGATGGATAACCAAGAACATGAATAGATGTTTCTGTTGGGTTCTTATGCTACTGAATAAAATGATGAAACCACCAGGAACCCATGGGAAATCCATAGCCTCTACGAGTATATATTCGAAGCTAGAATTTTCAGTGGATTTTATTCATTGCGAACGAGTGAATGATCCCCAGATATGGCGCCAAAGGTCACAGAAGCGAATCCATATTTGGTAGATCCAATTTCTTTTGTTGTTTCTTTAATTACTACCACCAAACCTATTGGTTTTTATGCTGGTGGGATTCAAAATACATGGAAAAATGGGACCAAAGCTTGGGCAAGTGGTGAAGTTGAAGCACGTGAGTCCCGGATTTCCAATGTTTGTGCTCAAACTTCTTCCTTCTTTTAATGGCTTCTATCACCTTTGTGTGAAACCATTCTGCAAGCTTTAATTTGATGATCGTTTGTAATGGGATCTCTTTTCTGTCTATGCTCACCCTTGTCTCCAAACATGGGTTCTGTTATAATCTAAGCTTCCAACCTTGTAATCGCCCCATGCACATCCATAGGGATCTTTCTGGTACCTGCCCACGCTGTTTTCAGGTAACAGAGGTTCCAGTAAGCCTTGGTAGTTCGTGAAAGGTGGTGATAGGTGGTCAATATGTAGCATACATGTGATAACGACTTAGACAAATTGTTTCTTAGAGCCCATTCTCATAACTTTTAATGTCTTCAAACTAATGTTAGCATTAGTCTACCTTTTATTGTCTTCAAATTAATATATATATATATATATATATATATATATATATATATATATATACCCTAACTCTAACTCTAACTCTAGGGCCTCTAGCCACTGGAAAAGGCCAAAACCACTAAGTAACTTCATCTATGATTATATGCAAAAACCACTAAATAACTTCAACTATGCTTATATGCTTATATATCCTCAACAAAATGACTAAAACTAAATCTAATGCTAAACTACACAACTGGATCACTATAGTCCCATGCCATGAAAGCAAGGACTAATAAATCAAGAAATTGACATAGTATTTAGGTGTCCATCAACCCGATGTAAAAATTCATAACACAACGCCAACATGGTTCACAAAGGAAAACAACGAATCAACATTTTTTTAAATACCATTCAATGTGTTAACAACATACATACAAGTGTTACAAGTTGCGATGCATTGTGTCTCCCAATCCTTTCTTCAAACAAGTGGTATCATAAGTGAATGATATGGGGGGGCCTCTGTGTCACTCGTCAAAATATATTAAATCCCTTTTCTTTCCTTCTGAAAACACATTTGGATTCATTTCAATGTTTTATGACATCAAAATCTTTGAATTTGCTCGCACTAGACAAACATTTTTCAAAATAGGAAAATGATATTTATCAAATTATTTGCCATTATTTTTATAAGTTATAGGAAAATGATATTTATCAAATTATTTTCCATTATTTTTATAAGTTATAGGAAAATGATATTTATCAAATTATTTTCCATTATTTTTATAAGTTTGGTTTTTTAGATAGCTTAGCTTATGTTATTAGTGTTGAAATAAAAAGAAATTCAATTGGTTTGTTTGTTTTTGGCAGATGTAAATAAATAAATTAATCATCTAAAAGCATTTGTCCAAAATAAAAACCTAAACTTTTACCAAGAACTAACCTAACCTATCCTTTGCAATATTATATTATTCCAAATATGTTGTTGAAAGCGTGTGCACTATTGTATTATTCCAAATATCTTGTTTTCAATAGTAATAAATCGACCTACATACATTCTGGTCACACCATACATAGATTTGGCATCGTATATTAAAAAAATAAAAAAAATATAGCTTGCTATACACAAAATTAATTATAATACATGCCAACCAAGAGATTTGTTTGAAAGGGACTTCCTAAAAACTTTACACGGGAGACAAAACAATTGTTAAAAATGATATCATAAAATCACACTCTAACGAAGTTATCCTGATCCTGGTGGAATGGGGTACACGGTTGGATGCTTTTAGGTTTGCTTGGCTGCTAAAATATTGTCAACTTTGGGTGGTGTTAATTCATTTTGACATTCTACGGATTGGACTCTAAATTTCTCCCAGATGGAAAAAGCTGCTCCTTATCTCCTTTGATTTTGTCTTCTAAATTGCTTCGTGGATAAGAGATGACACAACAATGAATAATGTAGGGATTTTGAAAACATGAGATCTCTGGTTCCTATCAACAACACATGCATGCCTTGAACGATGTAGAAGCAGTGTGCACATAGGTGCACCGAATAACTTAACTTCTACATGTGCATTACTTGATAATTCAAATGGAAAAAGGGTAGAGAGTTGAAATTGGATCCAAATATGTGCATTACTTAAAAATTCAAAGTCCAAAATGGCAGCTTGAGTGTTAAATTTTCAGCATCTATAGCTTGCAATAGTAATCCAAATAATGGCCTTACCTTAATATTTATTGCATCATTCCTTTTTGTCTCTTTATATATACCTAGGAAGATGGTGCATGTGAATATAGTGTGTTGATGTATATTGTTAAGCCTTGATTGCAAAGAGCACATTTGAAGATCATTATAAGTACAACTACAATCACACGAGTTGCAATCGCTATGGCTTCTGCATCAGCCTAGTATTTACTTGCCCCTTTTCTTACTCATATTTATGCATTGATATAACAATAATTAGTTATGTTTGGTGTGATAAGTTGTAAGTTACTAATTAGGTGCTAATTTGTTTTGCATGTAAATTTGGAAACATGGGAACGACGAGTAGGATGATGTTGTTGATGCAAATGGTAGCGGTGGTTACATTTATGTTGTTCATTAATCTGTCGTTGTGGGTGAAAGGTGTTGTAGAAACACCGGAGCACCAAAATGTGGTAGATGTTGAGGGGCATCATATGTTGTTTGGGGAAGAATATTATGTTTTACCTGTTGCAAATAACTCCCAACCACCGTCATGAATAAGGAGTGGCAGCAGCCCACGCTTCAGTAAAATTTTGTTGTAGGAAGAACAAGCAACAAGTTTAAGGCCCAAAGGCGTTATTGTTGAATCCACAGAAAATATCAGAGTACCCGAGCTGCACACCCTGCGTTAATTTCCTTACCCACTGCATTACTTACCTTTATTTCCCGCACTTCACTGCCTGCAACTTTTATGTTTTACCCATAAGCCTTTTGCCCAAGTTATTTCCTCGCCGATGCGATATCGGCGGGACCACCTACCTTACCACATTACAACCGCGCACAAACCTTTACATTCTGCCTTAGCGCACTTCCCAACATTTACCGCATCTACGCCCGCACATCGCAAATTTTATTGTTTAACTCTTAAGCCCGCAACGAAACTTATTTCTCCACTAATGCAATATTGGCGGGCCCCACAAACCTCATCGCACTTCGCAAGATTTCCCACTTACCTTTTATGCCATCCACACTTCAAAATTTTTTTCTTTAACCTTTTTAAGCCACCCGTAGTTGCACACTTTGTAAGTTTCAAGTTTTGCCTTTAAGCCGCCCGCAAAGTTATATTATGTTATTTGCGATGCGATCGCAAGAGGGGCACATGTCAAGCTCAGGAGGATAGCGCAAAGCACACATCGCAAGCTCGGGAATTTAACTTATAAGTGCCCATAGATTATTTTGTTTTGGATGTGATGCGATGTGCCACGTCACATCGCATATCGCAAATTTTAAAGTTTTCCCGTATATGGGCAAAGTTAAAAGTTAAGATCGCTGGTATGTGATTTGCGATAGAGCTTCGGATGTGATGTGTTTCTGAACCAAATCACATAAAATTTCAAGTCCACTGTTTTGTGTTCTAAATGCATTTTATACGTTGTTTCGTGTGTAAACGAAAAATTAGAACGGAAAGACGATTTTGCTGCTGAACGCCCATTCTCGCATTGAATTTATTTCAATGCTCAGGCTTTAGCCATTTGTATTAAAAATCTATGTAATTTCATCTCGTTTTCAGAGAGTGATGGAATAGAAAATGAAATTCATTTCGCTCTTGTGTTTTACGCTGTCTGTGTCTATGAATTTTAATTTGCGTAGTAATTTGTGCATTCTTTGTGTTGTGGGGGAAACACATTTCCTTTGTGTTTGTTCTCTTCAAGATTTCCAACATGGTACCAGAGCAGGTCTAGGCTCTTAGCGAAAGAAATACGAGCTCGCTCTTTACTGATGAAGCTTAATATTGTTGTTTGTAGAAGCAAAAGTCTCCAACAGTGAGAAAGATTTTACAACACTGAGAAAGTTTGTGTTTACACAGTCAAGATGGCACCAGTAGGCACAAGCCTAACAAATCCACAATTAACACAGTTCAATGGTAAGAATTATGATTATTGGGCCATTAAAATGAAGGCCTTTTTTGCTTCACAAGATATTTGGGAGCTGGTGGATAATGGTTTCCAAGAACCAACAGATGCAACAACACTTAATGTTTTGACACAAGCACAAAGAGATTTGTTGAGAGAAAATAGGAAGAAGGACTCCAAAGCCCTCTTGTATATCTTCCAAGCAGTACATGAGAGTATTTTCCCAAGAATTGCAGTAGCAACAAAGTCTAAGGAGGCATGGGATAGCCTCCAAACAACCTACCATGGTATGAAAAATGTAAAGACAACAAAAATTCAAATGCTGAGGAGAGATTTTGAAACTCTCTGTAAGAAAGAGTCTGATAACATAGACTCATTCTTCACACATGTGATTGGGTTGGTTACCCAAATCAAGTCTCATGGAGAGACACTTGAGGAAAGGATAATAGTGGAGAAAGTGTTAAGAAGTCTACCATAAAGATTTGATGCCATAGAAGAGACAAAGGATCTGTCACATTTTTCAGTGGATGAGCTTCGTGCATCACTGATGTCTCATGAGCATAGACTGAGCAGAGCAATGAAATCCTCATTGGAGCATGCATTCAAGAAACATTTTTATTTTTTCCTAATTAGAGGTCGAGGAAGATCAAACTACCATAGAAGAGGAATGGGCCCACACAGAGGTGGAAGAAGAAGCCCTGCAAGCACAAGTGGAAGGGGCAGCAACCAGAATCCAAGTGAAGGATCAAGCCAAAATCAAGCACAAGGACATAGGTATGATAAATATCAAGTCCAATGTCATTATTGCAAAAAGCATGGGCTTTATGCAAATGAATGTAGAAATAAAAAAAATTACATGGGTAATAAACCTAGTGTAAATTTTACAAAAGAAAATTAGAACCATGGTAATGTGCTTTTAACTTGTAATGTAGGACAAGGAAAACAAGAAGATGTATGGTTCTTAGATTCAGGGTGTAGTAACCATATGACTGAAAACATAGCAATGTTTTCCAATCTAGATGAGAGTGTGAAATCTGAAGTGACAATGGGGACTGCTAGTAAAGTCTCTGTCATGGAGAAAGGAAGAGTACAAATACTGAAAAAGAAGGGAGGGAAGAAGTTTGTGCCAGATGTCTATTATGTACTTGGCCTAAAATGTAACCCTCTAATCATTGGGCAGCTCGTGAATAACAACTACAATGTGTTTTCTAAGAATGATGTGTGCACAATCATGGATATACCTCCGAGTAGACAGGTCATTGCAAAAGTTCATATGACAAGCAATAGGATGTTTCCTCTCAAGATCAGATTAGACTTGAAGGAAGGAGGTGTTTTAGCAGCAGTCACACAATAAGTCTTTCAAGAAGAAATGAAAGATGAAAACTGGTTATGGCATTTGAGGCATCTCAATTTCGGAGGTTTGAATTTGTTGGACAGAAAAGGGATGGTAAATGGATTACCACTCATAGAGAAACCAAATAGCTTATGTGGAGGCTCCATCTTGGGAAAATAACATAGAGAATCATTTCCAGCAGGAAAGCATATAAAGGCAAAGGAACCCTTCGATATTGTCCACTCAGATCTATGTGGACCAATGCAAACACCATCATTAGTTGGTAGTCATTATGTTTTGACATTTATAGAATATTACAGAAGAAAGACATGGTTTTATTTTTTTTTAAAGAAAAATGAAGTGTTTGAACAGTTCTACCACTTCAAAGATCTTGTTGAGAAGCAAAGTGGACACTACATCAAAGTGTTGAGAACTGATAGAGGTGGAGAGTATATCTCCAAGGACTTCGCATGTTTCTGTAGGGGGAATGGAAGACAGTAGTAGTTTACCTTAAGGTATACACCTTAGCAAAATGGTGTAGCAGTAAGAAAGAATAGGACCATCATGAACATGGTAAGAAGTATGTCAAAGGCAAAGCATTTTCCAAATGAGTATTGGATAGAAGTTGTCAATTGTGCAGATTATATTTTAAATAGATATCCAACCAAAGATGTTATGAACATAGTTCCAGAAGAAGCATGGAGTGGAACAAAGAAATTTGTCATTCACATGAGAGTGTTTGGATGTGTGGCATAGTTTTTGCTTTTATCCTTTGACAACTATCCATGATTTGTGCCCTTCTATCTTGCCTTCAATGTTTCTCTTGGTCTTGTAGACCCATTTCACTCTAATAACTTATTTTCGTTGTGGGAGGTCCACTAACTCCCATGTGTCATTCTTTTCTATTGCTCCAGTATCTTCATTCATTTCTTGAATCCACTTCTCTTATTTTACTGCATATTCAAAATGAATTGGGTCATAAACATGAAAAATTAAGGAAAATAAAGAATTCAGACCAGCATTACTATTTACTTCTTCTTGCTCATAAATTTTGCCTAAATTTCTAAGTTTTGGTCTTCTTGTATTTGTTGAAGATGTGCTTGGAGTTACACTTGAACTCGAGGGAGTTGTTGAGCCCTGTGGTGTGCTTGGAGAAGCACTTCCTTGGTTTTTCATTGTTGTTCTATTGCTTGCTTTTTGTGTGCTCTGTTGAGCTTGTGTAGGTGGAGGAGGTGCCACCATTGAGGAATTATTTTCTGTAATCAATTCCTCTTTGTCTTCATGTGAAATACATGTCTTCACATTCACTATCTTCTATAGACATCCATCCCGAGCTTCTTCTTCAATGAACTAAACATCTCTGTTGATTACTACCTTCTCTGTTGATGGATTAGTTAAGGAAGAAGTTGGATAGCAAGGGGGAGAAATGTATATTTATTGGATACAGTGATGAATCCAAGGCCTATAAGCTCTATAATCCATCAACCAAGAAGGTAGTAATCAACAGAGATGTTTAGTTCATTGAAGAAGAAGCTCGGGATGGATGTCTATAGAAGATAGTGAATGTGAAGACATGTATTTCACATGAAGACAAAGAGGAATTGATTACAGAAAATAATTCCTCAATGGTGGCACCTCCTCCACCTACACAAGCTCAACAGAGCACACAAAAAGTAAGCAATAGAACAACAATGAAAAACCAAGGAAGTGCTTCTCCAAGCACACCCTCAACAACTCCCCTGGGATTCAAGGCAACTCCAAATCAAACATGTAACCCATCCTAGCAAGACAAAAATAAAAATTTAGGCAAATTTATGAGCAAGAGAAGTAAATAGTAATGCCTAGTATAGATGCTATTATCCCTTAATTTGTCATGTTTATGACTAATTCATTACAGTATGCTAAATCAGAAAGTGGATTGAAGAAATGAATGAAGATACTGGAGCAATAGAAAAGAATGACACATGGGAGTTAGTGGACCTCCCACAACGAAAATAAGTTATTAGAGTGAAATGGGTCTACAAGACCAAGAGAAACATTGAAGGCAAGATAGAAGGGCACAAATCATGGATAGTTGTCAAAGGATACAAGCAAAAACAAGGAAGAGACTACGAGGAAACCTTTGCACCAGTTGCAAGGATGTAGACAGTGCAGACAATCTTGTCCAGAGAAGCACAACAAAAGTGGAAAGTTTATCAAATGTATGTGAAGTCAACATTCTTGAATGGAGTGTTGAAAGAGGAGGTGTATGTTGAACAACCTCCTAGCTATGAGATAGAAGGCCAAGAACACAAAGTGTGTAAGTTGAAGAAAGTTGTTTATGGGCTGCAACAAGCACCAAGAGCATGTTACAACAAAATTGATGCTTACCTAGTGGAAAATGGGCTTGACAAGTGTGATGGTGAACCCACACTCTACCTCAAAGAAAATTTCAGTAAAATTATTATTGTTGTTTTATATGTAGATGATTTGATTTTCACAGGAAATGACATTTCTCTCATTGCTGATTTTAAAGCAGCCATGAAAAGTGAATTTCAAATGGCTGACTTGGGTTTGCTGAGATATTTTTTGGGCATTGAAGTAAAACAAAATGAAAATGGAATTTTTATTTTCTCAAGCAAAATATGTTATAGAAGTTTTAAAGAGGTTCAATATGCAGAACAACAAAGAAACAACAACTCCAACTGTCATGGGATTGAAGTTGAGTAAGGAAGATTGCAGCAAGAATGTCGATCCGACATTGTACAAGAGCATGGTTGGCAGTCTAATGTATTTGATTGCGACTAGGCCAGATATAATGTATGCAGTATCCAGATTCATGGAGACACCAAAGGAGACACTTTAGCAAGCAGAAAAAGAATATTGAGGTATGTGAATGGAACAAAGGAGTATGGTGTTCTATACTCCACATCTGATAATCTTAAGCTGATTGGTTAAACTGACATTGATTGGGCTGGAAGTGTAGATTACAAAAAGAGCACATCTGGGTATGTATTTAATTTGGGATCAGGAGCCATTTCATGGGCTTCCAATAAATAAACAATAGTTTCATTATCAACAACAGAAGTTGAATATGTAGCAGCAAAAGCAGTAGCATTTCAAGAAGTTTGGATGAGAAGGATGCTGATAGATTTATGTCATGAGCAAGACAAAGGAACCACAATTTATTGTGATAATAGCCCAGCAATTGCATTTTCAAAGAATTCTGTTATCCACAAGAGAACAAAGAATATTGATGCAAAGTACCTTTTTATAAGAGAAATAGTTAACAATGGTGAAATTTTTTTGCAGCATTGCAGGTCAGAGAAACAGGTTGCTGATATCCTCACAAATACATTGGGACAAAAGAGTTTTTTTTATCTCAGACAGTGTCTGGGAATGATTGATGGCGGAAATTGTGATTAAGGAGGAGTTTTGGAAATAACTCCCAACCACCGCCATGAATAAGGAGTGGCAACAACCCATGCTTCAGTAAATTTTTGTTGCAGGAAGGACAAGCAGTAGGTTTCAGGCTTGAAGTCGTTACTTTGAAATCCATGCAAAAGATCAAAAATATTACCTGAGCCTCACACCCTGCATTAATTTCCTTACCCATCGCATTACTTACCTTTATTTCCTGCACTTCGTCGCGCACAACTTTTATGTTTTACCCATAATCCTTTCACCTAAGTTATTTCCTTGCCAATGCGATATCGGCGGGACCCACCTACCTTACCGCATTGCAACCGTGCACAAACCTTTACATTCTGCCTTTCCTTACCTTTCCGGCTTAGCGCACTTCCCAACGTTTACCGCATCGTAATCCACACATTGCAACTTTTATTCTTTAACTCTTAAGCCCACAACGAAACTTATTTCTCTGTCGATGCGATATCGGCGGGACCCAAAAACCTCATCGTACTGAGCAAGATTTCCCACTTACCTTTTATGCCGCCCACACTTCACAAGCTTTTGTTTTAATATTTTTAAGCCACCCACAGTCATGCACTTCGCAAGTTTCAAGTTTTACCTTTAAGCCGCCCGCAAATTTATGCTATGTTATTTGTGATGCGATCGCAAGAGGGGCACATGTCAAGCTCAGGAGGATAGAGCAAAGCACACATCACAAGCTCAAGAGTTTAACAGATAAGCGCCCATAGGTTATTTTTTTTTGGATGCAATGCGATGTACCACGTCACATCGCATATCGCAAATTTTAAAGTTTTCTTGTATATGCACTAAGTTAAAAGTTAAGATTGTCGGTATGTGATTTGTGATACAGCACCAGACGCAATGTCTTTCTAAACCAAATCGCATAAAATTTCAAGTCCACCTTTTTTTGTTCTGAATGCGTTTTGTATGTTGTTTCGTGTGTAAGTGGTAAATTAGAATGGAAGGACGATTTCACTACTGAACGCCCATTCCCGCACTAAATTTCTTTCAATGCTCAGGGTTTGACCATTTGTATTAAAAAACTATGTAATTTCATTTTGTTTTGAGAGAGTGATGGAATAGAAAACGAAATTCGTTCCGCTCTTGTGTTTTACGCTGTCTGTGTCGCTGTCTATGTCTGTGAATTTTAATTTATGCAATAATTTGTGCCTTCTCTGTGTTGTGGGGGAAATGCATTTTCTCTATGTTTGTTGTCTTCTAGATTTCAAACATTACCGACTGTAACTGGCAGTGGCAGTGGAGGATTGGCACTAAAGATGTGCGTGAACAACAATTGCCCAATGTATGTGAAGCAAGAGAGTTCTGAGAAATTGAAGGGAATTCTTGTCATCTTCAGGAATTTTAAGGGGTAGAGCGCAAAATTTTCATTGGTAATTGTAGAAGAGAACGTGGGTGTGAACGTGAAGACGACGGGTGTGAGTAGTTGCATTCAATCCACGAAGTGGTCTAAGGAGCATGATGTGAATACCACTAAATGTTTCATCAAAGATTCAGATACATATTCTTTGTTTCAGATTTCAATGGCAAGTGATGGAGATGGTTACAATGTGTATTACTGCCCTTGCATTAGATGCATACTTTTTTGTATGCAACTTGGAATTTATGTTGACGGTAATGATGAAAATAGTTGGGTGGTTATTGATAATTCGGTGGAGACTCTACATGTTCAATTTCAAAAGAATGAATGAGAAACACCACATGGATGCATCCCCGTGAATAAAAATGATTGTGTTGCTGTGGTAGAGCTCGATATGTCGTCAGTGATGTATCAGCAATGAATAATACGTTCTCTAGTTTCTTTTACGTGTGAATGTCTAGAGAATGAGAAATAATGAGCACTATTTCAATGAAATCTATTATGATAATTACTTTGCCTTCACTCTCATCATGATTCTCTCAGTTAATTATTGAAATTAAATAAAGACATGAAACATTTAAATATTTAAATCAAATCAAAATTATATATTTTATCCTCACTTGAGGTGTAATACGATTCTATGCCTACTCTATTAATGCATTTAATGTTATACTAGTAATTACATTTGATGGAAACTTCTAAAGAAAGTATGTAAGAAAGAGTAGCATTAGAGTGTTATTTTTCCATAAAGAGTAGCATTAAATTGTTACTCTTCCATGATTAGAGTGAAAGTGCCACTGGATGTTTCCAAAATGTGTAAGTATAATTTTGGATCTTAGTTAAAGAGGGGGTCTCAAGAATTACATCATTGACATGACAAGTGTATCCACAATATCAAGTTCTCTTGTATTGGTTATTTATTGTAGTTTCCAAAGCATGTGCTGTTGAGATAGCAAAGATCTCTATCCTTATCAATTATTGACAAAAGACCCAAATTTGGTCCTTTTTTTAAACATCCATATGTATTTACACTTGCGTCACTTGCGTTTGAAGTATTTTCCTACTTGAATGGTTAGAATTTATCCACTGCATGTTTGTATATGTCAACTTTATTTTGGATTCAATATTTCTTGCAATCCATATAGCTCTCCTAGACTTCATTAAGATCCATTCACATTGTTCCCCAAATTCAAACTCTAGCAAACATTTGTATCATTCTATTTTTTATGAGACTGTGGACGTTCTGCATCAAATGAATTTGGATAAATTATAAGAAGATCAATTTGAAGCAAAAACATGAATATTTTGAACTCAAAGATGTTGAAAATCTCAAATTACCACACTCTACCACAAGTAAGGTAAATTTGAGTAATGAATATCAACACATTTGGTTTTTGAATCCTAGAAAGGACTGTGAGCCTAGACTAGGATAGCTAAGCCATTTTAATTGATGATATCAACAACCCACTAACTCCTTGGTTCTAATTTTCTTTTCAAAGCACTCCATTTAAAAATAAAGGTTCCTTCAAAATTATTGAATGAATTTAAAGAGAAACACTTCTTTGAAAATTTTGATGAGCTTTGTAAAGGTGGACTTTAATATTTTTCTCAACCTCTACATTTTTTTTAAAACTATTTATATTACTTTAAATTTTTCAATATTAGATGAAATTAAATTTAAATTTATAATAAAACTAAAGTTATAATTAATTTTTGAATTTAAATTCAAATAAACATAAATCCATCACATATATTGTATTTAGCTAAAACTTTATTTAAAAAATAATTATAATTCCAAATTGAACAAAACAAATTTGAAATGATAAAATTGCACGTATTCAAATTTATTAATGAATATATATGGCAATTAAAAAACAAATTCTAAGAGAAAGACAAAGAAATATTCATATAAAAAATATAAAATCCTGTGTGTGATGTGAATGCATGTCTCTTATTATTCTTTTCATTTACTATTCTATCTACAATTGCTATTTATCATTGGAATATTAAATTGTTTAAAAAGAATGCTAATGAGAGATAAGAATTGGGGTAAAATTAATTGTAACAACATATAACAGTGATAAATTACCAATATCAATGTACCATTAAATTTAATACATGGTCAGAATTTATCCACTGCATGCTTGTACATGTCAACTTTATTTGGGATTCAATGTTTCTTGTAATTGATATAGCTCTCTTAAGCTTCATTCAGATCCATTTACATTGTTCCCCCAATTCAAACTCTAGCAAACATTTGTATCATTCTATTTTTTATGAGACTATGGACGTGCATCGAATGACTTTGGATAAATTATAAGAAGATCAAGTTGAAGCAAAAAAATGAATATTTTGAACTCGAAGATTTTGAAAATCTCAAATTACCACACTCTACCACAAGTATGTTAAATTTGAATAATGAAGATCAACACATTTGGTGTTTGAATCCTAGAAAGGACTATGAGCCTAGACTAGGATAGAAAAGCCATTTTAATTGATGATATCAACAACCCACTAACTCCTTGGTTCTAATTTTCTTTTCAAAGCACTCCATTTAAAAACAAAGGTTCCTTCAAAATTGTTGTATGAATTTAAAGAGAAACACTTCTTTGAAAATTTGGATGAGATTTGTAAAGGTGGACATTAACACTTTCTCAACCTCTACCTTTCTTTAAACTATCTATATTGCTTTATTTTTTTCAATATTTGATGAAATTAAATTTAAAATTTCAAATAAAACTAAAGTTACAATTAAATTTGGAATTTAAATTCAAATAAACATAAATCAATCATATATATTGTATTTAGCTAAAACTTTATTTCAGAAATAATTGTAATTCCAAATTGAACCAAACAAATTTGAAATGATAAAATTGAAATTATTCAAAATGAAATTTCTCTAAATGAATTTAGATGACACTTGAAAAAAAAATTCTAAGAGAAAGACAAAGCAACATTCATATAAAAGATACAAAATCTCTTGTGTGGTGTGAATGCATGTCTCTTATTAATAATTATTCTTTGCATTTACTATTCTATTTACAATTGCTATTTATCATTGGAAGATTAAATTGTTTTAAAGGAATGCTAATGAAAGATAAGAATTGGGGTAAAAGTGATTGTAACAACATACAACAGTGATAAATTAACAATATCAATGTACCATTCAATTTAATACCACAACTGTCCGTAATCAATCACATAAGAAATCAAACACAATATTTGTCAATCAAAAGGCTGATATGGTATGATCCCTTTAGAAGTTTCTTGATTATCCTCTTCATAAACAATTCTGCCATTCTATGGCTTGGGGTTGGGTTGATCAAACATCACATTAGTTGTGTTGAAATTGAGTTATGGGAAAATAAAATGGCTCACAACCGAATCTAAGAAATTTTCTTTAATGTCATTTGTATGCTCATATTCATCATAGATAGGACTGGATTCGAAACACACAACATATGTTGTTCCTTTTCTTTGTGCAAATAATGAATCCGGATCAAGTTTGTATTAGGGCTATTGTGTTATTCTTCTTCTGGATTTGTAGCAGGCTAGTAACCTCTTAATGATGCGAACAATGCTAAATTCCTCAAATTTTAAGCTCAACACTTTATTCATATCAATAGAAACATCATCACAATATGGATATTCGCCCTCCAAATTGTCTTCCATATCTATATTATCATCATGTTGAAGGAGATGAGGAAGATATTCTTCTTACAATACCTTTTCATCTTCAACCATTCCTTTTCTTAGAACCTCAGGGTCTTCTTCCTCCACGATGATTCTCTAAATAAAATGTATCCACACATTTTCACCCACTGTACCATATTATTTGCTAGTTTGACTACCTTCAAGATCAATAATAATAATAAAAACATTCCAAATTAAAACTACAAGAAATCAATGGTGTTAATGAAAAACAATATTTTTTTGTAACTATCTAAACATAAGGAAATAAAAAAAATACACATGAACTAAGATGCCTGGTGGCTTTAATCGTCCTGTAAAATATGTGCATTATATTTATGGCATTAGGTGACTTCAAAATTTAAGGTGAAATGTAGTGATTCCAACGAAACACTAACATGAATATGGTTCCTTACAAAAAACAAGCTAAGACATGGATATTGGGCATCTACATCAGTTTAAATTTTACTAGTAAGTTGTCGCAATGACAAAGCTTAAGAATACATAGCTCAAGATAAAAGTTTCATGAATTTGATTCCATATCATAGGTCATGATAGTAAGATGAAAATGAAAAATGGAGGCCAATGCAGTGGGTGGTAGGGGGTTGCTTGGGGAATTCCTGGGGACATGATAATACTACAAACAATGAGGTGGAAGCACTTACTATTTTGCACAACCTCATCACTCTCGAGGAAAAAGGAGCCCATAATGTCGATGTGGTTGGTAATTCCATAATAATTATAAGACCCCTATATTATCCTTCACACCCTTGCATAGTCGAGAGCTATATGATGGCAGAGGTTACTCTTGCATGTGGGATGAATCAGACAATCAATGGATTACTACTAATCTTCCTCGATGAAAGTTTATTGAGCTCTATTCTCCATGGTTTTGGCTAATTGAATCTTAGTAAGGTAAAAAGCCTCAATGGATTACTTTCTCGCCTATGAAGGAGCTCCATCAAGAATTAATGCCAACAAAACTAACAATATGGCATCTGAAAATGAAAACCCATTAATGCAGGGGGACTTGAGCACTAAAACCGGTTCTGGGCATCCAATTTCTAATTTTCACTTTCCAGTTTAGAACATGTTCTCATTTTGTGTTGTGATTATGCCAATATGTGAGGTAGTACACTTGCAAACCTACTTTTTGGTGGTACTGGACGGATAGTTCTAATACTTTTTTGGATGGATTACATGTAACTGAAGACTCTAGGTTAAGGCTTGTCAGATCTAACCTCCATTTTGTAAACCCTCATTGTACATATTGTCCACAATGATTTTAATATAAAGTTATATCCATAATTATCTTCATGTTCTAGTCATGATCATCAAAATTATGAAATCTTCGGTGACAATGTTTGATGAAGATTTCAACTAGATTTCTTAGAGAATTGATGCTCTTTGGGTTGCAAAAATGTTTGAGCCAACCATTACGCTATTATCCCAAAGTAAATATAAATAATATGAGCATAACATCTTCATGTCTTTCTTCCAATTCTGAGATATACCTCATAAATGCCAGGACATGTAGAACATCATTAAAAGGGTTCCCTCCAAACTCCTGAAGACCCTTTCCATATTTAGGATGGTGACTATTTTCAATATCCAAAGTTGGATATCCTTGATCATTTATGATTTCTCTTCTTTGCCATTAAATAATCTGTGTCATTGAGGAGTGAGGAGGAGTGCAAAGAAGTGGTATTATCGAATTTGCATAGTTGATGTCTATTTTATCAATTTTTTGGATGTATTGTTTATGATGGTAATGCTTAGATATCTCTGTGGTTATCAATTTCAATGTTTTATGTTGAGCATGTAACATTATGGTGCTCTTCTTATTATTTACTTATCATTATTATTTTCATATTCATCTGCAAGAATAGAACTTAATAAGTTCATGTAGCATATTTCCAGTCTCTTTTCTCCATCAGTCCAATCCATAAAGGCACAAGTCCACATGTGATAGGAGAATGTTTACCACTTTATTTTATCATTTCCATGTTTAGTATAGTGAATTCATATCTACAATAGACCATTGAAAATTTAAACTTCCTTGTAACAGATTTAAATGAGAACTCAATTCATTGGATTTACCTTAGTGTTTGTTTGCAAACTAGCTTGATGATTTTAATTTCCTAATTAGAAACAACAATGAATTATTTCGTTAATCTAAGGTCTAGTTTATGAACAACACTGTGTATCTAATATTTAGATCCCCTAGCAACACCTCCTCCCCTACAATGGAAAATTACCAGCCCATAGTGAGATGAAACAACCAAGGTGACAGCGTGAGTAGATTTTTTAATGTTACATTAAGTTTCTTTGTTGTTTTTCTTACAAAAAACTTGCTGAATTTCAAGTGCTAATAGAGGTAAATCTCATATCAACAATAAAATAATGGTTTGGAGAGTTTTCATTGTGTTTCTGGTCAATTTTGCTAGTTGTTCTACAACTTTTATCTTAGAAACAAAGGGATTTTATTGCAAATTTGTGAATTTTCTGCATTATTTTGACATGTATAATCACTCTAAGGTTTTTTATCACTCATTTGAAGAGAAAAACTACAAATTTTGAAAATATTGTTGAAGATCAACAAGTTTTATTGCAGATTTGGGTTGCCAATTTTCCCCGGGAATTCAAATTTGAAGACTTAAAGAATCTAGGGAGATCCACTCAAATTGATATCACCAATTCTGAGGTCATAGGAAGCTTCATCAGTTAGAGGGACTTAGTTCCCAATAGTTATCCAAAATTCATCTCTGCCCAGTAATGTATTGATATTAATCATTAAGTAATAATAAGTACCAAGTAGTCTAGATAAAGTTAATGCTCTTGCACATGGAATCTGTTTAAGGCGGTCTTAGTATCTTGGAAATTTGACCAAGTCACTTACTTCAAAAACATAACTTTAAGAATGTTAAAAACAAAGCAACTCATTTCGATTTTGATTTTATGATTAAATTTCTTGTGGCTAAGAGGAGTTGTATTTCAACGTTGTTTGTTCACATTTTGTAAGTTGCAGTTTACTAGCAACATATCTTTTTACAAATATATTGGGTTCATTTTACCAAAATGAAGAAATTCTGGTTTGTTAATAAGAACTTGTTTTATTCACTTTCCAAGGATGGTGGATTATCTAGATACATAATGGACTGATGAGAAGGATAGTTCATACTAGGACTCAATTGAGGCATATTTTGTCAAGAAAATGTATGACAAGCAGTATTGTGCCCTTGATTTGTTCGTTCAGGCTCCTAAAGAGCCAAAAAATCTCGATCCAAATAGTGCTGAATCAAGGATTAATTTTGCTTCTTTAAATGAGGTAATTTTATCCTCCATGATAATTGTGTTTGATTTGGTTTAGAATTAATGTGCATGATCTAGATGAATAATTAATTTATTTAATGGAATTTTTTGCTTGGACCTGTTTAAATTGTTTTTTTGAAGTAAAGCGTGTGGTACTCATCTTTATAGTGATTATTCTTTCTTCAGTTCAAGGTTTGGAAAAAAGGATTTTGGCAGAAGCCACCCTAATTCAATAAGGGTCAATATTTAGCTCTTCCAATAGTTTTAGGATGCCTTTAGTACAACACTCTAGAAAACTGATCTCTTTCAATGAATCTCGGAGCAATGGTGTAGAAAAGGGAGAATTCATATTAAAAAATACAGGTAATACTAGTACAACCTTAGAGAAAGCTCCAAAAGTAGGTCAAAGGACTTGTGTCTGACATCAGAGGCTGCAGAGAAACTAATTTTTTTTCGTAGTTGTTGTGGGAAAAGGAAGTTGAGTGTTGTTTATAATAAGAAGTGCAATGTTTATGCCACTGCAATCACAGGTGAAACTAAATGAACGTCATGGTTATTAGCTTGTTCATTATGTAAATGTTGATGGTGGTTGTAGCTCCACTAGGGACCAGGTATTCTTTTAAATTCCACATGTTACTTTACTAATTCTAATTTGGACACAACGAAATACTTCAGAGTAATGATATCTCTACATCTGGAATTTTTACCCATATACAGAATAGGACAGATTGTAGACATATCTTTGAACATTGTTTTGTTCTTAATCGAGAAAAAAAAAGGTTCAAAGTAGATCAAAGGTATGTTCAAAATATATTTTTTTTGTATTTATTCTTCAGAGCTTCATGATATTACACATTTTGAAAGCACATGGGAAAGTTATAATATTTGAAATTGAACACAATTAAAGTCACCCATTTTGTGAGCCTTCTCTTTTAATTTTAAGTGTAGTAGAAGCAACCATCATGTGTAGACAAGAGAATGTATGCAAAGGTATGCTAAAATTCCAGTTGTGTGAGTTCCACTTAATTAGATTTCCTATTTGAAGTTTTTTATGCATGCATTACTATCATTAGTGTAGGGTGAGATCTCTAGGAAAACTAGGGTTATTACGACCACAGAGAGAAAATTCATCAAAATCTGAGTGATGGAGAGGTTGGTTGGTGCTAATTAGTTTTTTGGTTCAAGAATAAAAATCTTACCTCCACTGCGTTCTATGAAGCTGATGGTTCGAGTGGCAGGTGGCTCCTGCATATACCTGAAATCTGAAGGAGGCAAGGCACATATGCTCCCTGCATAGCCAAGATCAGATCCAGCTGAAGCAACAATAGGACTGGTGGCTAAGACTAAGACAGAGGCATCAAAGCTAGCATCATCAAAGCCCTAGGAGTAATAATATTAACCAGATCAATAAGAAAACATCATCAGGCACCTATATGCTCAAAACATCAATAGTCATCAATTTCTCAAAACATCAATAGTCTATGATCCTCACATAGACAACAACAACATGCAATCACCATAATTGCAGCATGCAGATACCACTTGGCACTTATGACTTTGGTGTTTTTCTATCTTTTGTAGGTGAAGAATCCACAACTAAAATGAAAGGGGAATTTGAACAGTAGGTTGTAACATACCTTTGAGATCTATGGAAGAACACATTTACTCAATATGACAAGTGCATGATGGGAAAGGACCATAATCTCTACCAGATTTAGAGAAACATCTTTTTTCTTATTTAAATCATGGAAAATTGGTAACTTGGCAAAGTGATATGTGCTAGGCCTGGGATCAAGTAGATAATAAATTTTTATCACTGCTTTTCAGGATCCTGTCTCTTTTTTAAAGCAATTTTATACTAAGTCTTAGTTTTTGGAAATACTTTACAAAATCTGCAATTAAAGAAATTGAATCTCTTCCTTTAAAATGCTAAACTTGTTTCACCTTTTCCTTGATCACTGTTTTTTCTTTTGCTTCTATCTGATTTAAGAGTCTTGGATAAAATTTGTACATCTAGTTGAAGAAGAGACCGATCCATGCTAATCAAGTAAGCCAAGTAGCCAATTTTGTTGTCATGCAATCAGGTGAAGCACCTCTATGAAATAGTCAAAGTTTGCAGAGTCCACAAGGTGGTATGTCAAGCTTTTAAAAGCAAGACATATTCAACAGTTCTTATTTTATTATTTTTATTTTTATTATTATAAGATTTTTATTTTATGCCATGAGAGTCATATTTTTTAAAGGAAATTTCTATTTTTATCATATGATTTTGATTTTTGAATTTTTTTTTTTAAACAATATTGCATTTTTGATGTGAACGCATATAGGAAATTGGGCACATGTTTTGGATTTATATGTTCATCTAAATTTCATGATGGTTGAAAAAGGTTCTTTCTAAATCACAACCATTTTTCAAAGTGATTTTCGCGATGGTTGGAATTATGTTTATTACATTTGTAGCCTCTAAACTTCTGTAGATATGTTCTCTTTGTTCAAACACAGTTTGACATGGCATTAATAAGGATTGAAAGTGCAATAAGAAAGCAACTTCAATGGATTATTTTTTCATTTGATTCACAGGGATACAATAATGATGAATGGCTATTCAATTAGTAGCAATGATCAATCCATGTTCAATGGACCTCCCATGAATGTGGTATTGAAATCAATATTACATAACATTGTATTACCATGCAAAGGTGAATCTATAGCTGATTCGATTGGATTCTTGTTTCAGATCAACAATTGTCATTTAGATTTCTTTGGCACAGACTTGATGCCTTGCAAATTCTCTTGTTATTATATGCAAATTGACGGGAATGCATTAGTTGTTGCTGCTAATGGATTTCAGGAAAAAGTGGGAGCACGTTCATGGCATAGACTTATCTGTCGCTTGATTGAACATGAAGTTCCCTTTGGGCCACTAGGATACCAGTTGGGTCATCCGAATGGAGTTAGTTTTGAATCACTTTATTGTATTTTTCCATGTCTTTGAAAGTAGATAATAATAATTCAAAGCCCTTATATGACCTTTATTTAAATATCGATTGCCTTAGCTTGCACAATGTTTTACACGTTGCTCATTTTAATCATATGTATAATTTCTAATTGAATGTGTACAATATATACAAGTATAATAGAAGCTGGATTTTGTGGAAAAATCGCTTTGTATGTGAATATTTCTTAAGAGGAACTATAGTGGAACAACAAATAAAAGATAAGCTACAAATTATGATGATTTTAAACCTATGGGTTAACATAACATCTAAGGGAGCAGGGATTTTGGCAATGAGGTTGAAAGTTAAGTGGGGAATTCTCTTCCTACAAATGGTTCTTTGTTATTTCCAAAGGAAATTTTTCTTGAAGAAGGTCATGAAGATGAAGGAACTAAAAGTGATTTTGCAATAACTGAAGCTAAAAAGGATTATTTAGAGCATTGTTTTGTGTCTTCAAAGGATATATCTGAACCATTTGATGAATCAACACTAGACTCAATTAAATCCAGTAATATCAAGGATATTTCCAACAATGCCATACTATTTTTTGGATCTATAGTGATTGGGGCAGATGAGAGGATGCTTTTGGAAATTCCAGCAATGATGGTCCAACCATTGAGATTAATGAGGATTTCAAGTGAGTGTGTTCCCATTGAACTTCTTTGTAAGGAACCTCTTGATAAATTGCTTCCATGTGCACCTTGTTGATTCTCTATTCTATTTTAAATACCTTCTGATTTGGATGAGTATTTATGTTATTATTTATTTCTTTGGTTGTTTAGCAAAAGTTTCATATCTAGTATTTAAGATTGCTTTTTCTATATATGTTCTTGCTAATCTAGCTAATTTTATGTTTCTATGCTTAGAATTTTTGTTAAAACTTTGCAATTTTCAGCTAGTATTCCTAGAGTGTAATTCTTGTAAAATGGATCTTAATTTCATTCAAGGTATGACTGTCACTAATGACTGGAGGATGGATTTTATCAGGGTTGTGGGAATTTTAAGCATGGGAAATCTACCAACAACAATGTGATAAATATTTTTTCTCATATTGTTGCATGGGAGAAAAGTCTTAAAGGAACTATTAGGATATTTCCCCAAAAGGGTGATGTTTGGGCCTTGTACAAAGAGTGGAATTATGCTTGGAATGAAGACACTCCTCTAGAAGTTAAATGTAAGTATGAAATGATAGAAATTTCAAATGACTTGTGGAAGAGATTGGAGTGAGTGTGGTCCCTCTTGTGAGGATTAATGGTTTCAAATCTATGTATTAGAGTAAGTAGGTGGATAACTTGGTTTCGAGGAAGGAACCTCTTAGATTTTCTCATCGGGTTACAAAAAAGAGACTTTTGGGGAAAGAAGCCCTAAATTTAACGCAAAATTGTGAGATGGAGCCTGCTGCAGCTCCTGAAGATAAATTCAAGGAAACTTGATCACTTTTCTTTTTAATTGGGACTTCAACCTTTATGGTTTCAGGGTGTAATTTGGATATGTGGTAAAACAAAATATACCTTACTCTTTTGAATACCATGTCATAGGATTAAATCGATCTTTCAAAGCTACTCATGACTTCTTTGGAAGTGTAATTTTATAGCAGGCTATTAGCATTAGTTACATTGAATGGCCAAGCAGATGATGGTTTTGAAATAACCTTTTGTTCTAGGGTGCAAGTTAAATATGAGGACATTGTTGACTCTCATTCTTTATCGTTACTAACATGTAATGATAACTATGTTGGATTATCTAAATTGCTGCAAAAAGTTTAAGTATAGATAGGTATGGATACATAGGAGGATGGCTATGCCAATTTTTCTATACCTTCTCTTTAGTTGACGTGAAAATTTCCTTGAAAAAAATCATATTGCTGGAATATATGAAGAGTGGAAACATGGTAAACATAAACCATTCAATATTTGTGACAATATATTAAAGGCTTGTGATAAATCTAATTACTTTTTTTTTTATGAATAGATTAAATAATTTGTAAATTATTATATATAGCTTGTTATGTCAGTCATGCTACATGGGTTTGACATTGAGCTAACTCCATTGAGTTATTTTTATCAAGTTAAAAATGGGGGATTACACCATTTTGGGTCATTCATTTAAAAAAAAAAAATGCCTATATATGCATTTTCAAGGACTACCATAATTCTCACATAGTTCTTTAAAGGGTGCTAGCTGAATGGAAGAGCACTTGCTTTATAAGCAGGATGTCGGTGGTTCGATTCCACTAAGTCTTAATATGGATTAATCAATGATATTGTAGTTTATTTTTAATTAAACACTTTAAATATTAGTGTAGTTCAATGGTGGGACATTTTTCTAGATTCATTATTTTATATTGTCTCTAAAGAGACAAAAGTGACGTATTATTTTTTAATGTAATTTTTTATTGTCTCTAGAGAGACGATAGTTAGCATAAAAACCATTGTCTCTTTAAAGACAACATGTCTTTAATCCCAACTATTGTCTCGAGAGAGACAAAAAGGAAAATCTCTCTCAGGAGACAAAATGAAATCGTCTCTTGAGACAAAAATGCTTGTGTTATATATTGCCTTTATAGAGACAATAATTTAAGACAATTTAAATGCTGACACCCACTTAAAGACAATATTTAAGACAATACAAAATTTTTCTATTGTCTCAAGTTAAGATAATTTACCCAAAAATTGTCTTAACACTCCCTTTATGTTGTAGTGCATATATCCATATAAAACAAATAAATCAAAATCTCCGTAAATTTAATAACTTGAAATACATTTGAAAATCCCTCAAAACTTAGTGAAATCTAAGGATATCTAGCAATATTTACACCTTAAAAAAAAACCCTTAGAACTTCATGAAATCTAATGATATTTACCAATATTTACCCTGGTATTTTAATTCCAAAATACCCTTGTCTTGCAGTTCCAAAAATATCAAAATATTTGTGCGACAAAAAGATGGCGGTTCGACCATTTCACTCGAAAAATTTCAGTGCGACGGCTAGGGACGGTGGCCCTCTTTATGGGGCCGCCAGTTTCGAGAGATGGTAGATCTCGATGAACATTAACGCCACCTCTCTTCTACTTTTCTTGCCAAAAGGCATGAACAACTGCCTCGAACAACAGAATCGATGGCTCTTTTTGGTGGTGGTGGCTTACAACGGTGGCTCACAATGGTGGCTCATGGATGATTGCGGGAATGATTTTGTAACTACTCGGAAAAATGACTTTGTTCATAAAAAAAATTGAATGATATTAGCTCTTAGTTGGGCTTTTATGGTTTTGATATCATTTTAAAGGAGAGAAAGGAAACCGCATCGTTATAACATTTAAACTCATTAAATATTTCACACAATATTATATTATAGTGTTGAGAATAATGCTTAAATCCCACCATGTAATTGCTCATATTAGTCAGCAGATTTTTTGATTCTCTCTGGTTATGTTATTAGAAATTAGTGCAGCATATTATTAGGATGGCTAGTGCTCAGAAGGATTGGAAGTACGAGTAGATAATTAGTAGTTGATAGATAATAATATTAGTAATAAGCTTATTATATGCAATGTATTTACATACTCGATTCAATATGAGATTTATAGGTTGAGCTCACTGATTTGTGTTTTATTTTATTTAATTTTTTTTATATGGTATAATTATCTTGGTTTATCAGCTGGCTTAAAGAGAAGGGGAAATTTCAGATTCTACAATTGGTATCAGAGAAGGTAAAATTGTTTTGGGTTAAAGTTTTATTGTTGGAATTTCTCCAAAGTTAAACATGTCATTTCCAGAATTTGATGGGAACAATTATGATTATTGGTGCATTAAGATGCTGACCTTTTTTCTTGGAAAATATTTGTGGGAGATTTTTGAATCAGGTTATGATGAGCTAGATGATTGGAATGCCCTTATAGTCAATGAAAGAACAACAAGAAAAGAAGCAAGGAAGAAGAATTCTCAAGCTTTATTTTACGTTCAGAAAGCTCTTGATAAGATATTATTTCCAAGAATATGAGGATCAACAACTTCCAAAGATGCCTGGAATACTCTGCGAGAATATTACCAAGGTAGTGATCAAGTTTAGGTGGTTAAGCTTTAGACATTAAAGCGAGATTTTGAGAATTTGAAGATGAAAGAAGCTGGAAGTATAAGTGACTAATGTGTGAGAGTCAAAGATGTGGTCAATAAAATGGCTACACTTGGGGAAACTATAAGTAATGAAGTTTTAATAAAAAATGTAGTGACATATTTAACACCTAGATGGAATCATGTTGCCATAATCATAGAAGAAAGCGAGGATTTGACACACCTAAAGTTTGATCAATTGGTTGGATCTCTCATGTCTCATGAAGAAATATTGAAAGACACTTTTCAAGGTGTAGAAAAAGCTCTTTCCTCTAAATTACAAATTACACAGAATGAAGATGCAACTAGCGATAGTGTCAAAAGCAATCAAGGACGAGGTAAATGGAAAAGACATAACTTTTTAGAGGTAGAGGCAGAGGTGGTTCATGAGGAAGAGGTAGTTCCAGAGGAAGAGGTAGAGGTAGATTTGATAAGAGAAGTTCTCAATGTTACTATTGTAACAGATATGGCCACTTTGAAAGAGAATTCAAATTGAAAGAAGGTAAAAATTCTAACTATTCTTAATAAAATAATGAGTATCCTCCAGATCACTTATTTTTATCTTATGCCAAAGCTGAAAATACAAGTAAATATGTTTGGTACTTAGATTCTGGATGCTTTAACCATATGATAGGGAATGAGAATTTTTTTTCAACCAAGGATGGAAGTTTTAAATCAAAGGCCCAGTTTGGTGATGATAAACCATTGGAGGTTTCTGCCAAAGGAGCTATGGAGGTCCAAAAAAAATAAGGTATAAAGAGTATTCATGATATTATTATACTCCACAATTGAAGCACTATTTGTTAAGTGTTTGGCAACTAGGAGAGAAAAATTAAAAGGTAGTATTTGAAAATAAGACATGTAATATCTATGATAAGAATAAGGGAAATAGGGTGATCACTGTTGTGCCTATGAAAAGAAATAAGATGTTTCCCTTGAGGTTTGATGAACATAAAAACAACCTTGAAAATATGGCTTATGAGGATTCAAGTTGGCTATGGCATCTCAGGTATGGGCATTTACATTTTCATAGTTTGAAGTTTCTAACCTCACAAGCATTAGTTTCTGGTTTTCCCCAAGGTAGAGGAGCATAAGAAGGTTTGTGAAGGATGTGATAAAGGCAAGCATGCAAGGGAAAAGTTCCCAAAGGGAAATACATGGAGGGTTCATCACCCACTTCAACTTGTTCATTGAGACATATGTGGTTTTATGCAGACTAATAGTTTTGTTAAATCATCACATTTAATTACTTTTATTGATGATTACTCAAGAAATTGTTGGGTATATTTTTTGAAGGAAAAAATTGAAGTCGTGGATACATTCAAGAAGTTCAAATCACTTGTAGAAAATGAGAAAGGGTACAACATCAAATGTTTTCTGACTGACCGTGGAGGAGAATTGAGCTCAAAAGCTTTCCCGAGTTATTGTGATATGAATGGCATCAGCAGGAAACATACTACAACATACACACTCCAACATAATGGCATAGTTGAAAGGAAGAATCGTGCTATGGTTGAAATGGAAAGGTGCATGTTACAAACTAAGGGACTCAACAATTCTTATTGGTGAGATGCAGTTGCTACAACAGTGTACATTCTCAACCGTAGCCCCACTAGTGCACTAGAAAAGATGAATCCTTATGAAGCTTGGTATGGAAAAATGCCTAATGTTAATGATTTCTAAGTTTTTGGTTGTTTTCCTCATGTGCATGTACCTGATCAAAATAGAAAAAAGTAAGATGCAAAGAGTGAGTTATGTATTTTCATTGGGTATAGTCAGATAAGCAAGGCTTATAAATTGTATAATCCCCTCACTAATAAGATTATCGTCTCAATAAATGCAATTTTTGATGAAGGGGGAGTTTATGATCCTAAAAACGGCCATGTTGAGAAGAAAAAATATACTTTAAATGCTGATATAATTGTCGATATTGAGTAGCGAAATAATGCTTATGTATCTAGTGGTTTAACTCCACCAGGCAGCTCTTCATCAATTTCTTTAGTATCAAGTTCAAGTCCAACTTCTTCTCCAATTTCTACAAGGAAGGTATGGAGATTGATTTATATATATATCAGAGGAGTGAAAATCAAGCACATGAAGAAAACCCAATAGGTGAGACAATGAATTTTGCTTTATTAGCCAAGGTTGATTTTGAACTATCATGTTTTGAATATGCATGTACTAATACGGTTTGGGTGCAATCCATGCAAGAAGATATGTATTCCATTCACATGAATGACACTTTGGAATTGATAGAGCTTCCACATGAATATAAAAATATTGGCACCGAATTGGTCTACAAGATTAAATTTAATAGTGATGGGAGTGTTGAAAGACACAAGGCAAGATTAGTTGCCAAAGGATTCACACAGAAGTATGGAATTGATTATGAAGAGACATTTGCACCAGTAGAAAGACAGGAAACCATTAGAATGTTTATTTCATTAGCAACTCAGAAAAGGTGGAGCAGACATTATATGGATGTGAAAAGTGCCTTCTTGAATGGGTACTTAGAAGAGGAAGTATATGTGGAGCAGCCACAAGGTTTTGAAGTGGAAGGAAAAGAGAATAATGTCTACAAGTTGAAGAAGGCTTTGTATGGTCTCAAGCAAGCACCAAGAGCGTGGTATGCTAGGATTGATGGATACTTTTAGTAAAATGTCTTATATATTGGAAGTAGTTCTAAAATGAATAATGAGTTCAAAGTTTCTATAATGAATGAATTTGAGATGAAAGATCTAGATCTCATGAAATATTTTCTAGGAATGGAGGTTTATCAAGGGAAGGATGAGATTTTCCTTTTTCATACAAATTATGCACATGATATGTTGAATAAATTTGATATCTTGATTGTAATCCATCCCCTACTCCAAGTGCTCATGGAGTTGTATTATGTAGAGATGATGGTGCTGATTTAGTTGATGAGACAACTTACATAATTATTGTGGGGAGCTTGATGTTTCTAACCCACACAAGACCTAATATTACATTTTCAATTTCAATTGTTTCAAGGTATATGAAAAATCCATCTGAAATACATATGAAGGCACTGAAGAGAAATTTAAGGTATGTTAAAAACACTCTAAATTTTTGTATTCATTACTACTCTTATGAAAAGTTCAATCTTGTTGGATCTAGTGATTCAAATTGGGGAGGTAATATGGATGACCGTAAGTTCACATTTAGAAATTGTTTCCCTTTTGGTTCTGGTTTGATTATGCGGATCTCAAAAAAACAAAACATTTTTGCCCTCTCATCCACAGAAGCAGAGTGTGTTGTAATTACCTCAGTAGGTACACAAGCTCTTTGGCTTAGAAAAGTTTTGGAAGAAATTGGAGAGAAGAAAATTCAACCTACAGTGATTTATTGTGATAATGTAAGTACCATCAAGTTAGCAAAGAATCAAGTGATTTATTGCGATAATGTAAGTGTCATCAAGTTAGCAAAGAATCCAGTTCATCACAGCATGACAAATCATTTTGACATGAAATATCACTTCATTCAGGATTTGGTGCAGAAGAATAACATTGAATTGAAGCACATAAATACTCAGGATCAAGCATATATCTTCACCAAAGTAGTTGAGTTTTTGGCACTACAAGATAAGTTAGTAAGCCCTAATCAAGCATTAAGGTGGAGTGTTGAGAATGATGCTTAAATCCCGCCATGTAATTGTTGACATTAGTAAGCAGATTTTGTGATTATTTGTGGTTATGTGGTTATGTTATTGGATGGCCAGTGCTCAATATGATTGGTAGTGTCACTAGATAATTAATAGTTGATAGATAATAATATTACTAGATTTATTATATAGTAATGTATTTACATACTTGATTCAATATGAGATTTACAGGTTGAGCTCATTCTTTCATTGCCATTTCAAATTCTACATATAAAAATATGGATTCACAAATTTGAATGGATTGGAAATGAAAGAATAATTAAACCTACGTTATGGCGTAGATATTTTATAAAAAGTCCTATAATATCAATAATAATCCCTCCTATTTTAATCTCTTACACATATGTCTAACTTTTTTATAAATTTAAACACAAGTAAATATATCCAATGAAATATATTTTTTTGAAGAATCCCACCTATTTTGATCTCTTACACATATTTCTAACTTTTTTATAAACTTAAACAAAAGTAAATATATGCAAGGAATTTTTTTTTTCAAGATTGATTTCTTTTTAAAAAAACTACAAAGTATTCGGGTCTGCACCAATCTGATGTAAGAAGTCATAACACAATGCCAACCTGTTTCAGACAGGAAAACAGTAAATCAAAATTTTTTTAAATACCATTCCAGGTGTTAACAACATACATAAAAGTTGCAATGCATTGCGTCTTCCAATACTTTCTTCTATGAAGTGGTATCAGAAGTGACTGATAGGGGGCCTGCGGTTTGTGTCAGTCGTCACAACTTGTTAACCTCATTTTATTTCCTTTTGAAAATGCATTTGGTGTATTTCCATATTTTATGATATCAAAATCTTGAATTTGTATTTCCATATTTTATGATATCAAAACCTTGAATTTTCTCGCTAAATAGAACATTTTTATCAAATTATTTACCATTATTATGATAAGTTTATTAAAAGCTACTTTGGCTGAAGTAAGAATTGTTTTTTTTGGAATGTAAAGAAATAAAAGGTTTTGTCAAGAATGAAAGCTTATTTTTTTATTTAGCATTGTTGAATTATTTTAGATGAAATGTTTTTTCTTCAATAATAATAATAATAATAATGATGTTTTTTCTTCAATAATAATAATAAATCTACGTGCTATATTTAAAATTAATTATATTACAGGATTGTATGATTTAGGAGATTTTAATTTTGTTAAAGATTTCCTAATAACACTGTAATTAAGATTTGTCCAAAATTTCAAATAGTACCTCCATCTATCATCAAAAAAACAAAAATCCTTGAATCTTTTCCACCATTTTTATCCTCTTCCGAAATGAAACGAATTATAAGACATGCCAGCCCAGAGATTTGTTTGAGAGGGACTTCCTAAAAACTTTACACGGGAGTGGACTCTAAATTTTTCTGGGATGGAAAAGGTTGCTCCTTATCTCATTTGATTTTGTCTTCTAAATAAGAGATGACACAACAATGAAAACATGAGATCTCTGGTTCCTATCAACAACACGTGTGTGCCTAGAAAAACGTAGAAGTCGGTGTGCACCCAGGTGCGCCGAATAACTTAACTTCTACATGTGCATTACTTGATAATTCAAATGAAAAAAAGGTAGAGAGTTGAAATTGGATCCAAACATGTGCATTACTTAGAAATTTAAAGTCCAAAATGGCAGCTTGAGTGTTAAATTTTCAGCATCTACATCTTGAAATAGTAATCCAAATAATGACCTTACCTTAATATTTATGGCATCATTCATTTTTGTCTCTCTCTATATATACCTAGGAAGATGGTGCATGTGAATATAGTGTGTTGATATGTATCGTTAAGCATTCACTGCAAAGAGCACATTTAAAAGTACAACTACAATCACAGGAGTTGCAATCGCTATGGATTCTATATCATCTTGGTATTTACTTGCCCCTTTTCTTACTCATCTTTATCTACTGATATAATGAAATTTTTTTGTGTTTGTTGTGATAAGTTGCGAGTTACTAATTAGGTGCTAATTTGTTTTGTGTGTAAATTTTTTAATAGGGGAAGGAGGAGCAAGATGATGTTGTTGATGCAAATGGTAGCAGTGGCTGCATTTATGTTGTTCATTAATCTGTCGTTGCAGGTACAGGGTGCTGTAGAAATGTCGGAGCACCCAAATGTGGTAGATGCTGAGGGGCATCCTGTGCTATTTTGGGAAGAATATTACGTTTTACCGGCTGTAACTGGTAGTGGCGGTGGAGGACTGGCACTGAATTTTGCGCATGAACAACAGTTTCCCTACAACACAGAGATTCAATATGGAAATTTCGATTTCTGGATAGAGATGACACAAACTTTGCTTTTCATTAACTAAACAAAAAAAAACTATTACAGGCTGATGGATTCAATATTTAGAACAATGTTCTGGTTTCACAGTGTTTAGCTGCTACAGATGCAATGTTACAAGTTTTCTTCTCTGTCTCTCTGTCTGCCTTCGGGCATTACCAAATCACATTACACAACAAACTCACCCCCATACAATAAGCTTTTCCGGCAACGTCATATATGACATGGCTTTTTCAAAACATAAACAAACTATATTAAAACATAATGGCGAAACCCTTTCTGTGGGTCCCTGCAAAGGCACTCCTCTGCGGGTACAATAGATCTATGTTGTGCCCCCGCACAAAATCTCCACCGTTGATCTCTGGTCAACGTATTCTTCTTTTTTCAACTACGGAGGCACCTCGCGGTCTTTTGAAAAAACCTTTCACTACCCCTGTAACACTATGATTAATTAAAAAACATAAGACTTTAAACCCGGGCTTCAAGTGCTTTACAAACCCGATTGGAAACTTTTCGCGTAACAAAATGACCCAATGTCAGCGAGCCCAAAAAGAACGCGAATGCATTCTGATTGGCTGTTGCTAGGCCCCATTGAATTCAAACGGAAATATAAAATGGTCTTCATAAAATATTCACGTAACACTTTGAGATGGTGACGTCATGACAAAAATGGATGCAAAACGACGGATTGGTCCACGTGGCAGTGGGACCATATCGACGCATTGGCTAAATGAATGGCTTGGTGGAATAAACTTTGGCTATGCGATAAAGAGATGAGCGATGGCGCAATGGTGCGATGAGCGATGTGGGGACCAAATCACATCGGCGGAAAAACCTCGGTGGAAACATATATGAATGGGCGGAACGGTGGTTTGGAAATGCGCGATGTGCGATTGTGGTGGGGACCACATTGCATCGTGACATCGGTGGTAAACTGTTTGCTGTGGTTTTAAAACTCTTGCCCGTTGCAATATGTGATGTGCGATATCACAACATCACTTTGCGGCAGACTTCACATCAACAAGACATGAAACAAAACATTGTGATGGGCGATGAAGTGGGGACCACAGATGACGTGGCCCATTCAAAATTTAAAAACTTGGCGCGTGAAGAAAACTCCTTCCTATTTGGTTATTGAGGGCTTAAAAGCTTGAAAATATTTTTTTCAATAAAAGCTCCTTTGTTGCGTGGTTGAACCACGAAAGTATTCAATTTCTCTGCAAAGTCGGCTACGGCCCACAACAGAATTTCTTCCTTACTGCTTTCTCCATCCCTTTGTTAAATGCAAAGAAATGTACACTGCCCCTATTTGTACTTTGTTTCTACCTGCACGGGTTACGTAGGTGACTTTAATATTTTAAACACTCCCCCTTAAAGTCAGCTGCTGGGTTATCAGTCATACCTAGAAATTTTCTTAAATATTCAAAACTCTTTTTCCCCAATGGATTTGTGAGAATTTCTACAAACTGCTTCTCTGTTCTACAATGCTGTAAAACGATTTCTCCATTATTCACCAATTCTCTAATGTAGTGAAATTTAGCATCAACGTGTTTCGTTCTTTTGTGAAACACTGAATTCTTTGAAAATGCTATGGCTGAGTTATTTTCACAATAAATGACTGTCCATTTTACCTATTCTTGGCATAAACTTCTCAACATCCTTCTCATCCACACTTTTTGACACACTGCTGCTGTAGCTGCCACATACTCTGCCTCTGCTATAGATAATGCTACAATAGTTTGTTTCTTAGAAGCCCATGAAATGGCTCCTGAACCCATACGAAAAACATAACCAGAAGTAATTTTCCAGTCATCTATACTTCCAGCCCAATCACTGTCAATATAACCAATTAATTCTGAATTTTCTGAAGTAGTATACAAAATACCATACTTTTTAGTTCCTTTCACATACCTCATAATTCTCTTTTCTTCTTGCCAATGTGTGTCCTTTGGCCTCTCCATAAATCTGGAAATCAAACTAATAGCATGCATTATATCTGGCCTAGTTGCAGTCAAATACATGAGGTTGCCAACTATGCTTTTATACAATCTAGGATCAAAATCCTTGCTGCTCTCATCTTTACTTAACTTCAATCCCATCACTATGGGAGTAATTGCTGCCTTGCACTCCTGCATATTAAATATTTCTAAAACTTCATTAACATATTTTGCTTGTGAGATAAAAATTTCATTTTCATTTTGTTCTACTTCTATTCCTAAGAAGTATCTCAACAATACCATATCAGTCATTTCAAATTCATCCTTCATGACTGTTTTAAAATTTTCATTGAGGTAATTATCATTACCTGTGAATATCACATCATCAACATATAGAACAACAATCATCATCTTACCATCCTTTTCTTTGATGTATAATGTGGGTTCTCGTTCACATTTTTCAAACCCATTCTCCAGTAGATAGGAATCTATCCTACTATACCATGCTCTTGGTGCTTACTTCAGCCCATAAAGAGATTTCTTCAATCTGCAAACTTTTTGCTCTTGGCCTTTTTTCTCATAGCCCAGAGGTTGTTCAACATAAACCTCTTCCATTAAAACTCCATTCAGGAATGTTGATTTTACATCCATTTGGTAAACCTTCCATTTTTTTTGTGCTGCTATGGACAACACTGCTCTCACTATTTCCATTCTTGCAACTGGTGCAAAATTTTCTTCATAATCTCTTCCTTGTTGTTGCTTGTATCCTTTGACAAAAAATCTGGCCTTGTGCCTTTCTATCTTACCTTTGGCATTGCTTTTGGTCTTGTAGACCCATTTTACTCCAATGACTTCTTTACCTTTTGGGAAATCAACTAAATCCCATGTTTTATTCTTCTCTATTGCATTTATTTCTTCATCCATGGCTTCTATCCATTTTCTATCTTTTATAGCTTCTTCAAAATGAATAGGATCATCAACATGAAAATATAAAGCAAATAAGGAGTTCATACCTTCATTTGCTATCTCTTTCTCATAAATTTCATTTAAATTTATGAATCTTGTTCCTCTTTCATTTGATGTACTTGTGCTTGAAGTAGTACTCAAATCTACTCCATTTGGTGTGCTTGGAGAAGCACTTTCACTTATTCTCAAGGGTGTTCTTACTCCTGCTTGTCATGTCCCTTGTTTTCCTTGTGTTGGTGGATGTAGTGCTACCGATGAGGTGTTCCTTTCAGCCATTTTTCCTCATATTCATCATGACACAAACAACTTTTAACATTGATTGTTTTCTTAATGCTTCCTCTTCTATGAGTTGAACATCTCTGCTTATAATAAACTTCTTTGTGGATGGGTTATAAAATCTATATCCCTTGGACTCTTCACAGTAGCCAAGGAAGATGCACTTCTCCCCCTTACTATCCAACTTCTTCCTCAACAGATTTGGAATGTGTGCATAAGCCACACACCCAAAAAATCTCATGTGGGTGACTCCTTGTTTTATGCCACTCCACGCTTCTTCTGGAACTCTGTTCATTACATATTTTTTTGGGCATCTATTTAAAATATATACTACACAATTTGTAGCTTCTGCCCAATACTCATTTGGAAAATGTTTTTTCTTTAGCATACTTCTCACCATTTCCATTATGGTTCGATTCTTCCTTTCAGCAACACCATTTTGCTGCGGTGTGTACCGAGTTGTAAATTTTTTGTGTATTATATTTTCTCTGCAAAAACACAAAACTTATTTTTGAGATGTACTCACCTCCTTTATCAATTCTTATAATTTTGATATGTTGCCCACTCTGTTTCTCTACCAGAGCTTTAAAGTGGCAAAATGTTTCAAAGACTTCACTTTTATATTTCAAGAAATAAACCTATACTTTCCTTGTGAAATCATCAATGAAGGTCACCATGTAGTTGTTGCCTAATATTGATGTTGTTTGCATCGGCCCACATAAATATGAATGAACAATTTCTAAGGGTGCTTTTGCCCTTATGCTCTTTCCTGATGGAAAGTTTTCTCTGTGTCGTTTGCCTAAGATGAAACCTTCACATAGGCTGTCTGGTCTCTCTATCAATAGTAGTCCTCTTACCATTCCTTTTCTGTGCATCAAATTCAAACCTCTGAAATTGATATGTCCAAATCTCAAGTGCCATAACCAATTCTCATCTTTCATTTCCTTTTGAAAGACCTCTTATGTTACAGCTGCTACATTCTTTCCTTTTCCCTTCAAGTCAGTATTGAGCTTGAGTGGAAACATTCTATTGCTGGTTATTTGTATTTTGGAAATGATTTTCTTTCTTGGAGGTATATCCATTATTGTGCACACATCATTTTTAAAAACTACATTGTAACCTTTGTTTATGAGCTGCCCAATGCTCAAAAGATTACACGTCAAGCCAGGAACATAGTATACGTTTGGCACAAATTTCTGCTCTCCATTTCTTGCATGTATACTAACTCTGCCTTTTCCCTTGAAATAAATCTTAGTATCAGTTCCTGTGGTTACTTCTGATTTAACTTCTTCATCAAGATTGGCAAACATTGCTATGTTTCCAGTCATGTGATCGTTGCAGCCTGAATCTAAGAACCATACATCATCATGTCTATCTTGTGATACATTACATGTTAAGAGCACATTCTTTGGGTTCTTTTCTTCTCTTGGTACATTAGCATTCTGCCTATGATTCATGTCATTTTGCTTTTTATTACACTCATTGGCATAATGCCCATATTTTTTGCAATAATGACATTGGACATTGGATTTGTCATACCTTTTTCCATGAGCATGTTGGTGTCCACCTTGCTGGCTGTTGCTTTGGCCTTGGCTATGATTTTGACTATTGCTCCTTCCATGTGAATGTGAAGGGTTGTTTCTTCCTCCTCTTTTTTGGCTTCTGCGTCTTCCTCTTCCTTTTCCTTGACCTCTTCCTCTTCTAAAAGGCATCTGGGTCTTGAAGGCATGCTCCAAAGATGGGTTTACTGATCTTCCCAATATTTTTTCATGAGTCATAAGTGATGCATGAAGTTCATCTACTGTGAACCTTGAGAGATCCTTGTCTCTTCAATAGTGGTTACAATAACATCAAACCTTGAGGGTAGGCTCCTCAATAGTTTCTCCACTATCCTTATTTCTTCAAGTGTCTCTCCATGAGATCTTATATGATTTACCATCCCAATCACATGTGTGAAGAATGAGTCTATGTTATTAGACTCTTTCATACAGAGAGTTTCAAAATCTCTCCTTAGAAATTGTAGTTTTGTTGACTTCAATTTCTCCATACCTTGATAGGATGTCTTAACAGTATCCCATGCATCCTTGGATCTCTTAGCTACTGCTATCCTTGGAAACACACTCTCATGTACTTCTTGATAGAGATAGAAGAGGGCCTTAGAGTCCTTCTTTATATTTCTCTTCAGCAGGTCCTTCTCTGCCTGTGTTAAGGCATTAAAATCTTTCTCATCAACTGGTTCTTCAAAACCTTATTCTACAAATTCCCATAAGTCCTAGGAGGAAAACATGGCTCTCATGGTAATGGCCCAGTAATCATAGTTCTTCCCATTAAATTGGGGAAGCTGAGTATTTCCAATACTCATAATAGTGCTTGGTCTAGTCATTACTTACAGACTAAACTCTGAACTAAAATTGACTGTTTTTTTCAAACAAACTGTCTTTCCTTCTTTAACAGACAAACTCTGTCTCTGAGGACTTCTTAAATAAAACAAAACTCTGTTTTTTTGAGAAATACCTGGACTTTAACTTCTGCTGAGCCTTCACGCTACTGGAGAACTGCTGCAACAAATTTCCTTCTTCCTTCAGCTTCTTTGAAACCTTCAAAGAGCCTGGATAAGCTCCGATACCATGTTGGAATTTTTGATAATTCTGAACAGACAGGGAGAACAATAGAGTCTCCTCTACAACACAGAGATTCAATATGGAAATTTCAATTTTTGGACAAAGATGACACAAAATTTGCTTTTCATTAACTAAACAAAAAAAAAACTATTACAGACTGATGGATTCAATCTTCAGAACAATGTTCTGGTTTCACAGTGGTTAGCTACTATAGACGCATCATTACAAGTTTTCTTCTCTGTCTGCCTTCGGGCATTACCAAATCACATTACACTACAAAATCACCCTCATACAATAAAGCTATGCCAGCAACATTATATATGACGCGGCTTTTTCAAAACATAAACAAACTATATTAAAACATAATGGTGAAACCCTTTCTATGGGTCCCTGCGAAGGCACTCCTTTGCGGGTACGATAGATCTATGTTGTGCCCCACAAAAAATCTCCACTGTTGATCTCTGGTCAACATATGCTACTTTGGTCAACTGTGGAGGCACCTCGCGGTCTTTTGAAAAAACCTTTCATTGCCCCCGTTACACTACGATTAATCAAAAAACATAAGACTTTAAACTCGGACTTCAAATGCTTAACAAACCCGATTGGAAACTTTTCGCGTAACAAAATGACCCTACGTCAGCGAGCCCAAAATGAAAGCGAACGCATTCTGATTAGCTGTTGTTGGGCCCCACAAAATTCAAACGGAAATATAAACTGGTCTTCATAAAATATTCGCGTAACACTTTGAGATGGTGACATCATGACAAAAATGGACGTGAAACGACGTGATTGGTCCACGTGGCAGTGGAACCATATCGACGCATTGGCTGAATGAATGGCTTGGCGGAATAAACTTTGGCTATGCGATAAAGCGATGAGAGGTGGCGCGATGGTGCGATGAGCGATGTGGGGAGCACATCGCATCAGCGGAAAAACCTCGGAGGAAACATATATGGATGGGCAGAACAGTTTTTTGGCAATGTACGATTGTGGTGGGGGCCACATCGCATCGCGACATCGGTGGTAAACTGTTTGCAGTGGTTTTAAAACTCTTTCCCGTTGCAATATGCGATGTGCGATATCACAACATGGCTTCGTGGCGGACTTCAAAGACTGGTTTGTACGCAACTTGGAATTTATGTTGAGGGTGATTAGAATAGGTGGGTGGTTATTGATAATTCGGTGGAGACTTTGCGGGTCCAATTTCACAAAAATGAATGAGAAACTTTGCATGGATGTGTGCCCCGTGAATAAAAATGACTGTATTGCTATCGTAGAGCTGGATATGTCATCAATGATGTATCGACGATGAATTATACATTCTCCAGTTTCTTTTGCGTTTGAACGTGTAGAGCACGAAGCCATAATAATATAATTAGCTATAATAAGGAGAACTACTTCAATTAAATATATTATGATAATGAATTTGCCTTCACTCTCATCATGATTCTCCCAATTGATTATTGAAATGAAATAAAGACATGAAACTTTTAAATAGTGCAATTAAATCAAACTTATTTATTTTATTTTCTTTTGATTTTATGTATATTTTATTAATGGTTTTTTAATAGTGTGGAATTTATTTCTATTTAAAAAAAGTGCAATTTCAATTATTTGATTTTTTTAAATATTTTTTTACCCAATACAAATTATTAATTATATATGTCATTAGATATACACTATATTATGACTTAGATTTATAGTTAATTAATAAAAAAAATATTAAATAATCAACATTTAATAAATACAACATGTTTTAATTAAAAGATATTGACTAAGTATTTAACATTTGATAAACTATTAATAAAAATAAAGTCTATTTTATTGAGCGTGCATGAGAACATTATTATATTTGATCTTATTTTATTGATTCTCCTCTAAAAAAGACAAGCAATAATCAAATTGTAAGATGCTTCCCATCTTGACATTGTTTTGATATATAAATTATTAAAGCAATTTTCTTCATTAGTGTATATTACATATATGTGGTTTATCAATATTTTTCTATTTTTTATATTGTTTATTAAAGTTAAAAGATTATATTTTATTTTTTTATTTATCAAGATTTATTAAAGTTATTGATTTTTTATATATATATATATAATTTAAATATTTTTTTTTAATTTCAAATTAAAAATTTCAAGATTTAATCATTTTTTTTCCATACTATTTAAAAAAAAATATTATATATTTGTATACTCTTCTAGTAAACACATAAATTTTAATTAAAAAATTACTTATATTGGATGGAGAAGAATATCTTTATTTGACATTTCCTATATAATGTTTCTTTTAAACATCTCCCAAACATCTAAACGAAGACATTTTAAACATCTCCGAAACATCTAAGCAAATGACATTTGATAGATAAATTTTGAGATTTTTATTTGATACAATATATAATATATATTTTTTTGATATATTAGGTTGTATTTTTTTTATATTTCCTAGTGGAATAGAAGAAAAGATGAGGAAAATTTATGTTTAGACCAATTTTAGAAGAATGGAAATAAATGATAAAATATTGTACATCTATTGAAGATATAATGAACCAAATAAAGGAACTGTATAAAAAAACTGAGCACTTGGATAGCAAATACATTAACTAAAGGTAGGGTTATGTCATCAACAAGAACTATAAGTAAGAAAAATGTATTTAATGTGATTTAGAAGAAGTTTAGGAAAACTATATCTAAATATTATTATATATTGAAAGACAATTAATTACATTTTATTTTTCATAATTTTTCTTTAGTATATGAATAAAATATTATTGAGAAAAAAAAAGTAAGTGGTGCCTTTATAGTTCTTTTTAAATCCCTCTTTTTATAAAGATATGATTTTTATTTTTTTTTCTTCTAGATAGTTTTATATATTTGGATTTACATGATTGTGATAGGAACTTGAAGCTCAAAACTCAATGATTAATTGAGGTTTGGTGTTATTATTTGAGATTCAATATGAGTATCTAGACATGAGACCCAAATTTATGGTAGATCTCTTTAGACCAACTCTCAACATTGAAATAAATAGTAGTAGATGGGCCTTAGATTATGGATGTATATTATTTGTACAAGCATTAAGGACAACACTCCTCAAAGTGTGATGGAATGTTGGGATCCTCCCTAAGGGTGTAACAAGGCCTATGGGCCCATTAGAGAAAAATGTAGGATAAATATTGTGATAATTCAATGTAATATAGACTAGGTTTGAAATATTGTTTATTATTAAATATGACCCACTTAGGTAGCTAAGATGTATATATAATGTGTCCTCATTGAATAAGGTCCCATAGGTACTTAGCATTTGATAGGATATAAATAAGGATGTAGTCCTCCTTAATGACCATGAATGAGAATTGGGTTTTATCTCATTGGTAGTTTTCCCCTACAAAGTGGAAAGTGAACAAGAGTAGATTAATCCAAAAAGGGTCATCGTAAGGTGTTCTAGTGTTTCCTTGTCATAAGGATATTTTTATATATGAAGTATTCAAACATTCCCTACTCACGATTGTACATATTATTTGTTGATTGTTGTGTTTCCTTTATATTTTTTTGTTGTCTATTGTATGGATGCATTTTATTATTTTGAAGTTAAGGGACTATCTTTTATTGAATAATCCTAAATAGTACATTCCTTAGGACTATCCATTTAGCCTTAACCCATAAATTAGCCGAATAACTACCTAATATACATTAACCAAATAAACTCAATGATCGAGTAGCCCTTTGATTAACATTGGACATATCGTGTTGTGATTCTTAAAACCCTAGAATTGAATGACTATTAAATGTTCAAAAAAATATAAATGTAGAAAAGTAGATAAAAGAGATAAATAAGATGGCATATGTGAAATATACCATTGTGTTAAGGATTATAAGGAAAAGAAATTAATGCTCACTTGGCTCTTAAGGTAGGAAATTTTTTTACTAAATATAACTCCAATTATAAAAATATGTGATAAAAACATTTGATAGCCTCCTTGTTGTCTAAATAGATTCTAAACAAAAATCCATATCTACTTATGGTATTGTCATTCATAAATATCAACTATGTACTAGGCCTTATTAGATAAAGATGATCCTTTTACATTGAATAACTATCCACTAATTGCCTAATGGGTCTTATTCAAAGAAGATGTCCACACATTAATTAACTAACTCCTAAGTAACTTAAAGTAGAGAAGATTGACTAGGAGCCTAACAAGATCTCCTATTTCAAAATTGACATCATCCTCAAGGTTAGAGGTGGGGAAATATCTATAGAATTATTGTTAGCTTACATGTGGTATCATTTGACTACATCTATTTTATTTGGATTGGTATTTATTATAAAATGTGATGGTGTAATTGGTGCTATTTGGTAACCAACACTACTTTTGATTGGACCCAAATGGGTCATTATTCATCAATTTCTAGTAATCTATTTTACACCTTGCAATTTTATCCCATTACCTTTTTCAAACAAGACACATGCTTATAGGAATTTTATCCAATTTCTTAAATAATCTTGTATTTTCCATAGATCTTTGGTGTTAGTTTTTGGTGAGTTTATATCCAAGGGATTTTTTTTATATATGGTTAAAGGTTACGAAATATGATTCCATTTTACAAAAGAATGCTTAGAGTGATGCTAATCAACTTCTTCTTCTCTCTATCTTGAGCCATAAAAAAGTGATTATTAAGTGTGCAAATAGTGGCTTCTCTAGTGCGAAGTGTGTGGTCCACAACATGAACCCTGTAGATACCCAGTAAATAGGAATTCTATAATGAGGCTTTTGGGACTTATACAACTCCATATGGTGTCATTTTGGTTTCTCCATGATAATATTACTATGCAAGGGGAATACAATGTCTCCCATGATGTAATTTTCTACATATTAATAATTTCAAATAGGTTTATAATCATTTATGCTTTATCCATTTTTTGGGTTTGATACATAGTTATGCTTTTCAACTAGGTGCCCTAAATTCTTAAAAAATCCTAACATAACTTGTGGGTGAACACTGAGTTTCAATATAAGACAATGGAAGTGGGCATGCCATGTAACTTTAGAATATGGTTCATGAAGACTTGAGAAACTAAGGTTTACATGGGTGTGATATGGCAAAAAAAATGAGCATATTTGGAAAAAACATTGATGACCACTAGATGATCGATTTATTAATATATTTTATATTACATGTTGTAAAATCCAGAGGCACTAGTTTATATATTAGTTGGAATTGAAAGAGGATGTAGTTCCCCTAGCATCTTAACCGTCTCACCATTATTTATTTTAAAAGTGTCACATCTCCCTATAAAATTCTAATGTGTTTTTTTAGTCCTTTCAAAAATATGAATTTCTTATCTCATTCAGAGGTTATATGAAGTACAGTGTAACTCATGGTAGGTGATGACTACAACTCTTCTAAGACTCTTTAAATTTTACCATTGTAAAGCATCCTCTATACTTGAAAATTATCCTTCTTCCACTTAGAACATTGAGGATGGTTTGTATCTTTCTAAATAATTTGGATGAGTAGATGCATAGTGTTATTTTCCATCAATTCACAATTTGATTCATCAAGCCAACATGGAAAAATTAACCATAAATAAAGGAGGGATGTTTCTCATCATATTTCCTTGATAAAACATCAACCACCACATTTTTTTAGCCTTTATTATATGTTATCTCATAATCATACCCAAGCACCTTATTGACCCATTTATGTTTCTCTATAACATTTATTCCAGAAAATACTTCAAATTATCAGGACTAGTCTTGAATTGGAAATGATTCCTAGTCAGGTATGGTTATTGGCTCTCAACTACATGAATGATAGACATCATATATTTCTCATAGGTAGATTCTCCCGAATTTTAGTTACATAATTTCATACTTTTGAATGCCAAGGGATCCCCATTTTGTATCAAGATTATGCCAATACCTATTCCTGAGGCATCACATTCCAAGAGAAAAATATTTTTGAAACTAGGTATTGTGAACAATGGATTAATGCACATGGCATCCTTTATATTTGAGCCTAGTTGGATCAAATATGTCACTCCATACATGGGAATTATATTTTCGCACGGTGATTAAAGGATAAACAATGTTTCCATAATTTTTTCACATACTAGGCATGGTAGCTTATATGTCTTAAGAACCAAGGTTATTTAAGGTCTCTAGGTAGGGCCAAGTTGCAACTTTCTTGGGATCCACTTGCACTCAAATCTCACTAATAATATTACCCAAGTGTTCAATATTTGATTCCAAAAAAATGAAATTTGGATAATTAAAGGAAGACTTGGTGGTCTTGCAAGTGTTGTAAGGATCTATTCACATGCCCTATATGGAATTCCTAAGTTTTTTATAGAAAAAACATGATCATAAACAAAAAATAATACGAACAATAAATTATATTTGAAGGATTGAAAAATCATGTTCATAAACCTCTAAAAGGTGGAAGGATAATTTAAAACTCCAAAGGCAATCACTAAAAACTCATAATGAACTTCATGTATGTAGAAATATACGTTAAGGTTGTATTCCTCCTTTATCCTTAGTTGGTAATATATTGAACAAAAGTAAAATTTACTGAAAATATTGGCTACTTGAAACCAATTCAAAATAATAATTGGGGGTATCACATGAATTGAAATGTTTTGTTTAGATGCTCAATTTGGGATTTCCATGTTCTGTTGGAGATCAATATATCGTAAAATAATACTAAAAAATGTTTTTTTGGAAGGATCACAAAATATTGTCCCTGATGCTATGGGAGGTGGAAAGAGAATTGTAAGTCCAAAGGACATCACTAAAAGCTAATAATGATATTAAGGTTTATTGAAATCTATCTTAGTGGTGTTTTATTCCTTCATACTTATTTGGTGATATCTTAAACAAAGGCTTAATTTGGTAAAAAAAATTGTTTTATGAAAATCATTCAAGAGGTTGTAAATAAATGGAATGTGACATGTGTGCTTGATGATAAAATTATTGGGGTCCCAAAAATGAGGACATAAGTGCCATTTTCCTTATTTATTTAATACCATGAACACAAGTGATATGTAAGGGCTAGTACTAAGATGCGTGACTCCAACGTCCAATAGTTCCTAATTGAACTTTAATATTCAATTCTTCTATGCAAAACATTACTATAAGGACATGAATTGGGTGGATAACTACCTTAAAATAATGGTTTAACATAGTTATGTTCACCTTGTGAAGATGGTAATCCATAGAATGTTTCAAAATCATATGTATGCTTAAATAATACTAGCTACAAATCAAAGTAAATCTCCTATGGGTGGTTATCCACTACTGGTATTGTACTGAAATAGAATAATACCGAAATGGACTTTCGTCCATAACTTCTCCATATAGTGAGAGCTAATAATTTATGGCAATTGGATTTAAGACACTTGATGATAGACTTATTCCTTCCTTAGTGAATATCATATATAAATTGTTGATGTTATTGGTGGTGGGTCTAAAAGAACATAACAATTTTTCACCTAGAACTACATCACAAAAAATTATTACAATAAAAAAAATGTGATATTTTGGGTAATACTTATCATTTCAGGTTTCACATTTTCAAATTGGCCTCCATATTTCATAATACCACCATTAGCTATAATAATCTAAAAATAAGGTATCATGTGGACAAATAGTGGCTTTCTTAAAGAACTCTCATATGAATAATATTGTGGGTGTTATTGCAATCAAACAAAGTAACATGATTGTAGTTACTGACATAACCAATAAATTTCATATTTTGGGGTATATAAAAGCTAGATAAAAAATCAAGGGAAATTTTGGGTTCTTGACAAGGATATTATAAGGATGTTTCTTATTAAGTGGGAGGGGTTGTGTTTTCAAATTCTAGTACAAGAGTGTCTCCAATTGTGATGTTTTCAAGGTGGCCTTAGGGGGATAAATCCATTTGAAACATTTTTTAAATTAAATTTTTTCCATTTGAATAGTAACACCCATCACAATTATAGAAAAGAATAAGGTTTTTAAACATTTTCCTATTTCTTTTAGTGAGAAATTTTGGATTATAAATGGCTAAGAAGTAGAGGCTTTAATGGTAGTTTCTAAAAAAAGGTTAGTGTGATAAAATAATTATGTTTTTTGGATTGTGCATTGATAACCATCGTAGCCTTTGTTATCGCTTTAGTAAATTCCTAAGTTTTGGGATTTTGGTTTTTAGTCAAAGATTACTAGAGGTAACCACAAACCTCCTTCAAAATATAGGATCTAGCCTTCCTAGGGTTCAAAGAGGGCTCTCTCTTTCAAGTTTAACTTTGCTTTAATTTATGAATATTAGGCTAGCTATGAAAGTGCAATTTTGGTTTGGTTTTGTTGGATTTGGTGGGAAAATCTCAGTTGGAGGGATAAATAGAGGGAAATATACTTGTGCATTAGGCCATGGAGTCTAAATCAAGCTAACAGAACTGGGATCAAAGCCTAAAAGGTCAAATGTCTTCAGGGCAAGATAGATAACCCTTGGAGATCTTGGAAAATTGGTTTTTGAGATGGTATGATCAGGATAAAGGGCACTTAAGGATCCTTTGATCCAGAAAAGGGAAGTAGTAGATAGAGGTAACAAGGGAGAGGGAGAAATTAATGGTTCCCTACACCGGAAATCATAAGAAACAAAGAAATGATAACTAGTTAAAAACATGGTGCTATTAACATGTCTTGTAGTAATACTCCTAGTTATACATTCAGATTTAGAATTAAAACATAGATGTATGCATGTAACAAAAGAAGATAACAATGAAATTTTTTATAGATTACTTCACTCCAGATAGCTTATCACAGGGATCCTAAAGTATGATGCCAAATATTTGATCTAGTCTGTTACTCAAAATCGAAATCCAAAGCCTTCAAATCAACAAAATATCTATAGTAATCTCCAACAATTTTATTCCACACAAAATACTTCAAAAGAGTGAAGTATTTATACATAATTTTTTACAAAATATCCTAGATGAATTCTAGGAATTAACTTAGGAAAACAAAATATCTTACAATAATAATAGTGACAACTGCTTAACAAATCAACAAGCTGTCCTATTTTATTCAAAAGAAATACAAACTGTTTTATGATAAGAAGCAACTGGCTTCTTATATGTCCTCTTTGTTGGCTTTTAGATATATTTTAGAATCTAACCTGCCTTCACTGATACTCTTTAACCTTTAGTGAAATTGGTTTACTGCTGTAAAATATGTTTTGATAGTGAAATCAACAAACAGATTTTGTTTGTATTTCATTCTTCATAATAAATCAATCAATTCTTGCCAATCCTCATTTTTAGGAATTTGAATATTTTTTTGTTTCCTAAAATTCTCATCGGCTTCAGTATACTTGGAAAAGGTTGGCTTAATGACAAATAGGTGTTTGATCTCATACTGTAAATAAAACAAATCTTCAAAACTTTTCAGCAATAATTTTCCTGTGGGAATGCCTTGACCTGTTGGCTTATTCACCTGCTCCTTGGCATATTCTCTTATCTTCTTGTCATAATAATTTTGAGGCATTAACTTATCATTAATAAACATGATATTAGGAAGTCCCTTTTGCCTTAAATTGGTGAATTTAACCATGAATCTGGTTATAGCAGTATTCATATCTTCACATTTTTCTTCAAGATGCCTCATCAAATTTCTTTTGGTGGTAACTTTCCTAATTTATAGGATATTTGTTGTCCTGAAATTGATATTTAGTTCTTCCAATTCCAATCTATTCTTGTTGTTGAGGAAATTGATTAATCTTATAGCCTGTTTTGGTTTATCAGCTAAATCAGCTTGTCTCTTTTGGATTTCTGCTTGGGCTGCCAATAATAACTCTCTTTGCTCAAAAATTACTTGAATTGAATGCCATACATCATGGATGGCTTTAATGACCTTATTCCATAGGTAATTTTTTATTTATGATATCTGATATTTGAGAGTTAATTCTTTTTGTAACTTCCTTAACCCTTCACTCAATCTGTTGGCATTTTGTTCATGTATTTTAGCATCTATATGAGTTGATTTATTTGCCTTCTCGAGATTTTCAATCATATTTTTTAATCTGTTAATTTCATTTGTCTTCAAGGACATCTCTTCCATTGCTTTCAGTAGTTGACTTCTTTCATCTGTAGGTTGAAATGTTGTTGTGGAGGATTCAGTAGCTGAAGTTGTTGAATAAGTCACTGGCACTTCAGTGGCCAGTAGTTCTTTGGGTGCCAAATTTTCTCCTAAAGTTGAAGGCATTATTGTAGTGATGATTGGGATGACTATAGGGATCACTGGTTCTTTTACTGTCTCCTTTTCTTGGACAAGTTGGTCCATTTGTACTTCCTTTTCCTTAATTTGAGCTGTCAGTTGAAGTATTAAACTCATGATTTCATCTTTTTCCTTTTGATCTTGTAAGACTTCCTTTGTCTGAGGATGCTCACTTTGAGGAAGATTGAGTTGTTTCCTCAAGGCAACTATATCCTCATTTTTCTTCTTTACTAATGCTTCTGCTACTTTGATGTTTGTAGGATCATATCCTACCTACAATACTAAATCTTCTAAGGCTTTAATCCTTAGATCCTTTGCATATAATGAAGCTTTCTCCATCTTCATTTGATATTGCATATTAGAGATGGTATTTTGAAGCTTATGAGCACTCATAGTGTTTGTTGTCACTGTGGAATACAACATCTCTGAGGTTTTCCTATGAAGCTCAATTCCATCTAGTTCATGGATTTTATCTGTAGCTACTTCCATATCAACTTTCTTATAGTCAAAAACTGTCTTTGGTACTGATACCGTGGTCTGTAATACTGACATAATCAATTTTTTAGTTGAATAATCAAATGCTGATAGAAATCTGTTTTGTTTACCTGGCTTTTGCTTCAAAAACTAAGAATATATATTTGTTTTGATCTCCTCATTCTTCAACTTTATTTTCTTGTATTTCTCCTTAATATCCAAATCATTTTCCTCAGCTTAATGTGAGGAAGAAGCCTCCATACTTTGTTGCCTTTCCATCATCTGTGTATCTTCATTATTCAGTTTTTCTTCATTCTGATTTCGCTCACTGATAACTATAGTGGCTACATTGGTCTCTGGCTATTCAGTGTTGGTATTCAAGGGCTCTGTTTCTTCACCATCTATTGTTTCTTTACCTTTAGTTGTTGTATCCATTTTTGGCCTCTTGTTGTAAATGATCTTAAACTTTGTTTCTTTTGTAGTCTTTGTAGTATAATCTCCCTCTTCTCTGATTATTTTGGGGGACGTAACTGGCTGTTTGGAAATTTCCAAAGTGTGACTAGTATTCCTTTGGTTTACTGCCTCTGTTAAAGTGTTTTCAACCCACTTAATTTGGTTAGAAAAATTCTCTATTTCTGGCTTTGATTCATGGATAAAGGGTGTCAATTTACATTTTACCCTTAGTTTAATTAAGATCCCTTGTGGATCATAATTCCAACGGAAACTTTATTCTAATTTATATTCCAGTAGTTGATTTGCTGCTTCCTTTTCTGCATCTCTATGATTACATATGAATTGCCCAATTTGATTTTTAAGTTTGAATTGGGTCTTCTTTTTGGTTGCCATGAAGTTAATAGAATCAGAATTTAGGATCAACCTCATGTACTCCAAGGCAAAGATCCTCATTGATGGATGATTGGGTAACTTGTAAGGCAACAAGTTAGAACCAAAAACTCTAATTTCAGTGAATTTCTCATACAAATACCAGTCACCAACTTTTCTTTGTTATAATAACTGCAATATTTTCTTCATTTCCTCACCTATTCTAGGTTTCTCTGTTTTAGTCAACATGGTGGTTACTGGATGTAAAAAAAACTCTGCAAACTCTGAATAACTAAAATATGTGCCTTCTTTTCTGAGTATGGATGTCTAAAAGATAACAGATAGAGGTTTTCCTTCTATATCCAACTTTTGAAGTGAAATTGGAAAGCTCTCTGATTGGAAGAAAAGAAACATGTGGAAAAGATAGGAGGTATATCTGAAAACTCCTTCCATCTATAAATTAGTCAATTGATAGTGAATACTATCAACAATGAAACCAACATAGTCAAATATAACTAAAGGTGATTGACCTGGAGAAAAGGTGGACAAAAATCCCAAGATAGACTCATCAGTGTGCTCATCAGTGAAATACCCAAGTATGAAGGAAATCATGGATATTTCATGCCTTGAACCTTCAAGGAATTTGGTAGTTGAATATGGAAGGTTTAACTTGGGAATTTCAACATGTAGGGGCATGAAAGTTTGAAAAATCATAAACCTTTTAGGAAAGTCTAGGCCAATGTATAACTTAGTTAGGGCCTCAATAGACAAAGGTACTGCTTGAGGGTATTATTGAAGCTGCACCATTTGGTTTATTGATTCTGCAGTGATGGTAAATATGACCTCTTTATTTGCATTCACAATAGCTCTTTGTGTAGTAATATAGTACTGGTGACATAATTTGATAATTTCTTGACAACGGTGAGTCAGAGGGACTACATATTTGGGCAGATTGGATTCCCAAAGATGAATTTCTTCATGATCATCTATAGACTTCTCAAAATACCAGTTATGGATACCTAACAGATTGAATTCAACTATGGGATCAGCTATTTTGTATTCAATATCAGCTAGGGGAATGTGTTCAATATCAACAACTGGGGGTTGTAATGCATTGACTACAATTGCAGTATTTGGGGTTATGGTAGGAGTAGGTTTAGGAGTTTTAGAACCTTCAGGCTTGCTTACACTCTGTTTTTAAGGCATCTTGATTGGCTTCTGGAATTTTAAACAGTTTGCGGAGGCAATTTTACTATAGCATAGGCTTCATTGGGAAAATTTGGCAAAATAGAGTCTCTTTTTGGATTTTATGCACAATTAGATTTCTCAAATAAGTTCTGAGGCTTTAAAACTGGTCTAAAATAGAAAACATGGGTTTTCTGAGTTTTGTATTTTTGACTGAAAAATGGGGCTACAATTATGTTGAAAAGGTTTACAAAATATTAGGGCACCTGCGGAGGATTTCTGGCCTTTTAGATCTTGAAATTGATCATTAAACTGTGAAAAATTGATAAATTTCTTTGAAAATACCGCGCAACAGACAACTAGGGTTTTTGGAAAAATTTTGCCAGAGTTTGGCCTATTTCTGGGACTTTTGGGCAATTTGATTATTCAATTTATTGATTTAAAATGTTTTTCTTTCTTTAAAAAGGTTTCTAAATTTGGTTATAGGTTTAAAACTTAGAAGAATACCTGTTTGAATGCAGGTATCAGCTTTAAAATGGTTTCTTCAGTTTCTGGTCGATTTGATAACTTCAGCGGTTCATGATCTGGAGTAGTTGCATCTCCTCAACTGTCTTCACGGGTATACTATGGTGAATTTAAGAGGTTTTTGGGCATAAAAATGGCTAGCAAGGGTTTTAACGGGTTTGTACAGTCGGGAAAAGGCAATACAATGGTTGACTGCACAAGAATGGTGAATAAATGTATTTTTCAAAGGTTTTATTGACATATTGGTCATGTTTAAACTGGTATTGAATGAAGGTCTAGTCAAGTAGGAGGGTAGCTTCAGAGTTGGAATGGACGAAAACCACGAGTGGTTATCACGCAGATGTCGAGCGGTAAGTGGTTTCAAGTCCAATCCACACGATCCAACGAGGGAATTCCACGTAGAGGAGAGAGAAATGGGTGAAACCACCCATTTTGCGTGGCTTTGGTTTTCAGGCGGTCTTGCATCTTTTCTATGCCATATCGGACGTCGACCGTTGGATTTGAGAATTGGATGTGAACGGTCACGATTAGTTCGGGAAGGTGCGCTAGATTGAAAAGTGGGACCGGACTATCATATGCAGCGGAAGGGTTTTGAACTTTATGAATAGGCCTTTGTTTAATTCAAAACTTAGGTTATATGATGGCGGAGGGATATTTGGTTTAATATATATATATATAAGGATTTAACCAATATATATGGATGCGGGCATTTTATACATAGCGGCAGGATAAAAAATTATTACAAAGGTGCTTTTAAACAAGGTTTTTAAGCCTTATACTTGGTATAATAGATGGCGGGTTAGGTTTAAAACATTTGAAAAATGTTTCATATGTGGGCGTGTTCATTATATTGTATAGTTTTTTAAACCTTTTGAATGGTTTTTAAACTATAGGGGTGAGATACATAAATAATGACAGTTTTTAGACGAAAGGGTTTATAATTTGGGGGTTTTATTTGCGCACATGGGATAATATACTTTGATCAAAACTTTATAATAGTGTGTTTTTTGGGGTATTTAGATATAACGAATTAATATGTATGGGAGGGTATTTCTTAGGGATTTAATAAAAATATGTTAAAGGTTAATATGAAAGGGTAGTGTAATAAAAACAAAATACATATTATCTCTAAGTATAGGATAAAATCAAGAATTGATCATCTTTATATTTATTTCACTAATACTTATGATAAATGTAATTTTGAGGGTTTTTATGAATGCTTTTGAAGGGATGAGGTTAAAAATTTAGGGGTTACAATTTTACTAAGTAAGAATGTGTCTTTACTTAGGAAAAATGGGTTTTAATGTATGAATGAAGGGTAAATGATGAGAAATGAGGATTTAACATAAGAACTCAATATTTTTAACAAATCAATCATAGAGCCTTGGGTCCAGTCCTAACAAAAGTCAGAGAAACACTCTGAGCTTGTTTGACTGATAGCTTAGAATACTAAATACTCATAGGGGAGGGGAAATTAGTGATTTTTCCCAATGATGTATTATTTACATTATTTCTCCACTGCTTTCTACCAACCCAAATTCTATTTCTAACATTTTTCTTCATTTTGCAGGTGTATTTAGGCTTGCAACCTTAAAAAAATTTCATTCAAAGCATAAAATATCTAGATCTACCTTATTTCATCCCAGGGCTCAGATTAAACTGTTGAGCTCCTCATTATTCAATACCTATCTACTGGTTTGTTAAGTTTAAATTGTTTGAAAAATATTTATTCACTATCTAAAACATGAAATTGAAAACTTGAAAAGTTAAGATTAGACTGTTTAACTGGTCATGGATTATGGCATTTATTGACACTTTGCACATAATCATTATTCTTACAGTAAAAATTAAAGTAGTGGCATTTAGACTTGCTCACTTTCAGGTTTTATTTTCATCTATTTTTCTTTTGGGGTCTATATTTTTCTAAGTCCTTTGATTTTTCTTTTAGGACTTTTTTACCTTCTTTTTGATTTTTTATTATTTTTTATTTTTTCAAAATATGGGAAAACAACTTGCAAAAAGAAATGTATGTACATATTTACAAGACTATCAAAGTCAATTCAAAATTTTATGAATCCTATTATTATAGGACCCTAACAGTGGCTCCACATGGGGATGACATTTCCTGGTGAAATATCAAGACTCTGAGACTAGTAGCCTTCGAAATTTGACTGTGATGACCCTATAAATGTCTTCTGATACCTGCAACTTATTCATACTTATGATATTCACTTCTCAAAGCTTAGGGCCTTCTCTTCGGGCTTCAACTTTGCTAAGGAAACATCTAATCCAATCTAAACTTTGCAATGTATATGTACAATGATCAAAGTCAATAGAAGCTAACTATTTGTTAACTCAAGGGAGTAGTAGTGATTCAAAATTCTGCCATTAACTGGTCCTTCATGCAGATCTGTTCCATCCAATTATTTCAGAAAGAAAGAATTATTACCTCTATATCCATAAATTACATAAGGCCCTTTCCATAGAAAATCAAATTTTCCATGTTTTCCTTTGTCTTCTTTTCTAGAATCCCATTTTAACACTTTATCTCCTATGTAAAAATCATCCTCTTTAGTCCTTTTATCATAGAATTTCTTGATCTTATCCTGAATGACTTAAGATTTAATATTAAATTCTTCCCTTGTTTGTTGCAAGTGAATAGTTTGATTTATCCTTCTTTGGATGTCATTGGTTTCAACCTGTAATTCTTGGATAATTTTCATCATTGGTACACCTAGGGTGGAAAGAAAAACAACATCCATTCCATAAACTAGTTGGTAAGGTGAAGTACCAATGGATTTTTTAGTTGTAAGTCTATCTTCCCATAAGGCATTAACTAACTTCTTATTCCAAGTCTTTTTATTTCCTTCAACTAACTTTTTGATGATATTTACAAGGCTTTTGTTTGAGGATTCAACTAAGCCATTACCTTGGGGGTAATATGCAGTGGAATGACCTAAGATAATATGGTATTTGTGGCAAAAATTGATCAGTTTATTTGATTTGAATGTTGTTGCATTATCAGTAATTATCTTTTGAGGACATCCAAATCTTGAAAGAATGTTGTTTTCTAGGAATGAAATAATTATAGTATCTGTGGATTGTCTGGAGGGTATGGCTTCAATCCACTTGATAAAATAATCAGTGGCTGTCAAAATCCACTTATGTTGGCCTGAAGAGAGAGGATGAATTTCACCAATGAAGTATAAACCCCATTGTTGAAATGGCATTTCAGTTGAAATAGGCTTTAAAGGGAGGAATAATAATTTATTCTTACCATAAAATATTTGGCACTTATGATATGAAGTAACATATATTTTGACATCAGTAAAAAAGGTAGGCCAGTAAAAACCAGTTCTCAGGATCTTTTCTGCAGTAGTTTTCCAGTATAAATGTCCTCCATAGTCACCTACATGAAATTATTCAAGTATTTTTTCATCTTCTTCCTTTAGTAAAAAATTTAGTAAAATCCCACTACGATCTCTCCAAAAAAGTACATTATCTAAAATACAAAATCTTACTGCTTTAAGTTTTAAAAATCTAGCTTTGGTTCTTGACAATCCAAGAGGAGCTTGTAAGTTTTGGAGTACAAATATAATATCTGTATACCAAGGTGAGTCTGAAAAGGCTTCACTGATCGATGGAATCTCCATCTCTTCCTGATCATCTACTTGAGCAATAAAATTTATGTCTAGGGCATTACAATTGGATTCAGCCATAAGTCTGGCTAATCCTTGACCTTTAATGAGCTTGGTGGTTTTTATCTCTATGTCATATTCCAAGATAGTGGAAATCCACTTACCTCTTCTTCCATTAGGACCATCCTGAGTAAGAATGTCTTTAACTACAGAATTGGGGACATAGGCAATAATGTGTGAGTAGAGAATATAAACACTGAAGTCTTTAATGGCCTTAACCAAGGCTAGGGTTTGTTTTTCCATAATGTTGTACTTCAAAGGGGCATCTCTAAGAGTATTACTAAAGAAAGCTATAGGTTGTTCAAATCCTTGGTCATTTTTCTGCAGTAAAACTACAGCAATGGTGTGTTCTGAAGAAAATGAAAAAATCTTAAAATATTTCTTAAAATTAGGACTTATTAGGATTGGAGTTCTGGTTAAGGATTGTTTGATAGAATCAAATGAATTTTTAGCCTCATTAGTCCATCTAAGAACTAAATATTTTTTGAGCATGTTATTCAATTCTCTAATTATCTCAGCTAAATTAGATATGAATATTCTTAAAAATTTTATCTTACCTAGAAAAGCATGTAATTCTTTGATGTTTCTTGGTGGGATGATGTTCAGAATTACTTCTATTCTAGCAGGATCTATACTAATTCCCTCTTTTGAGATTATGTGTCCAAGTAACTTACCTTCTTCTAATCCAAATAGAATTTTCTTAGGATTTAAAGAGATGCCATATTTCCTACACTTAATAAAAACTTGTCTCAAATGATCCAAGTGTTCATTATCTATTTTGGAAAACACAGTAATGTCATCTAAGTAAGTTAGTAAGAACTCATGTATTTCCTTTGCAAAAGCTATATCCATACCCCTTTGAAAGGTTTCTCCTCCATTCATTAGACCAAAAGGCATTTTTACATACATAAAAGTGCCCCAAGGAGTAGTAGATGTTGTTTTAACTTGGTCTTCTTCTTGGACTAGGATCTGGTTGTATCTTGAAAAACCATTTAACAGTGAAATCCTTGAAGAACCCACTACCCTTTGTAATATGTGGTCCATTTTAGGTAAAGGGTAATTATCCTTTGAGGATACTTTGTTAATATTTCTAAGGTCAACACAAAATCTAATTTCTCCTATTTTCTTTCTCGTTGGGACTAAGTTGGAAACCTAATCAGAATATCTGATTGGTGAATTGATCTGGGCATCATACATTCTTTTAAATTTTTTTTCAATCAAAGGTAATAGGACAGGGTTAATTCTTCTCAAATTTTGTTTGAATGGCTTTTGATCTTATTTTATTGGAATTTTATATTGGATTATGTTTGTATCATAAGGTTTTAAATCTTCATAACTCCAAGAAAACACATCTTGATATTCCTTTAAAAGCTCAATATATTTATCCTTCTCTTGTTGAGGTAAAATTTTGGACAGTTTGATTATTTTTGGTTTTAACTCTGTACCAATGTTACATTCTTCAATGTGAGATATTACTGGCTCCATTTTTGGTTTTCTAGCTACATCATTAGAGTCAAAAAGATCTTCTAATGGGGTTAAACCTTTAGGTAAAAAATTATCCTTAAGATTCAATATATCTGATTCATCTTCAATAATTTCTTCAATCTCTACTTTCTCTAAGCTGTGTCAGCTTGAATAAATCTAGTAGGTTTATGAAACTTTATTCTTTAAAGAGCTTTCATCCACAGTATAACCAGTGTCGACGTCCCAACGGATCCATCATCATTTGGAATGAAAGAAACAGAGAAGATTTAGACCATAAATATAAAGGTGAAATCAAAATTTTTTATAATTTTCTATTTTATTATTATTTTTTAATAATTAAAATAATTAAATTCCTAATACAATTTTATTATTATTATTATTATTAAAGTTAAAAATCTAGGTTATAAGGTAAAAAAGAATTATCACTTTAATACGGGACTCAAACTAGGCTAAAGTTCAAAATAATTTTTTTCTAAAGCTCTATTTTGAAGTCTAGAAAAACTATATTATGGGAAAGTGTTTATAGAAACTTAATGAGGGAGGTTTTACTATTAGGTAAAGTAATTAAAGGTTATAATAAAATATAAATATATAATTGAATCAAAAGGATAAATTTAGGTTTATTAAATATATCCTTTATAATTAATTATATATCTCATTTTATTATATAAATAAATTTAAATTTTAATAAGGTGTTATAAATGTGTGTGTGTACGTATATATTTTATATATATATATATATATATATATATATATTTAATATATATATTTTCCGAATATTATTAATAATTTTTATTAATATATATAATTATTAAAAAAAAAATATAGGGAGATTTTTTAGGGGAATATAGAATGAAATCCTAATAATTATTAATTATTTAATTAACCTTTTATTTTAAAAATTAATTAATTAATAAGGATAGTTACTAGAATTTTAGCTCATTAAAACTAAAACTATCCAGCATCCGAGGGACATACTGCCAGGCACAGATATTCAAGAAAAGTCCTTCCATTCATTGCCTATTAAGATTATTTGGATGCTTTATGATCTCAAGGGCCTCTCTTATTTTCCTTCTATCATTGCGAAAGAAGAGCACTATCATAGAAGGAAAATAAGAGAGGCCCTTGAGATCATAAAGCATCCAAATAATCTTAATAGGGATAGTGGAGTTGAAATCAGTGACACTTGGAGACCCCTTCTTTGACAGATCTGCTCCTCCAAAAACACCCACCAGTAAGGTATAGCTTTCTAATCCCCCAGGTATGTCCCTCATCCTTTGGATTCTTAGTTAGTTTTTAGTTTTAATGAGCTAAAATTCTAGTAATTATCCTTATTAATTAATTAATTTTTAAAATAAAAGGTTAATTAATTAATTAATAATTACTAGGATTTCATTCTATATTCCCCTAAAAAATCTCCCTTACCTAGTTTTTTTTTTTTAAAGCTTAATTCTCTTATTAAATATTTAATAAAATTAATATATAATAGATTAAAATGATATATTTAAAAAACTTAATATATCCTTTTAATTCAATTATATATTTATATTTTATTAAATCTTTTATTAAGTTAATAAATCACCTCTTGTTTTTACTTTTTTATTTTTAACTTTTACCTTATTAAAATTAATATTTAAATTTATTTATATAATAAAATGAGATATATAACTAATTATAAGGATATATTTAATAAACTAAATTTATCCTTTTGATTCAATTATATATTTATATTTTATTATAACCTTTAATTACTTTACCTAATAGTAAAACCTCCCTCATTAAGTTTCTATAAACTCTTTCCCATAATATAGTTTTTCTAGACTTCAAAATAGAGCTTTAGAAAAATTTTATTTTGAACTTTAGCCTAGTTTGAGTCCCGTATTAAAGCGATAATTCTTTTTTACCTTATAACTTAGATTTTTAAATTTTAAAAAATAAAATAAAATTGTATTAGGAATTTAATTATTTTAATTATTAAAAAATAATAAAAAATAAAATTTATTAAAAAATAGAAAATTATAAAAAAATTTGGTCGGCCCTTTTCTAGAAATCTACATCTACCTCTATTTATGGTCTAAGTCTTTTCTCTCATTTCTTCATTCAAATATTGTCCTAATGATGGATCCCCGTTGGGATTCGAAACGTTGACACTCGTTCTCTTACACCGTGGATAATCCGGAAAGCTCTTTAAAAAATGATCACCACATGAGTTTAAAAACCAAAACTTTATTCTATTTACATCTAAGTTATTTAAATCTGTTTCACAATCCAAATAATGATTTATAGTACAATCTGTATCCATAATACAATTTTGAAATTCTCCTTCATTGTTCACAAACTTGTAAATCTGTTCATCCTGAGAAAAAATTTGCCAATACTTAAGATCATATGGAGTTATTGACCTATGCTTGACTTCAGCAGTATATCTGTGATTAGGTTGGAATGGTAAATTGCATGTACTAGCAAAAGTTGCAAGACAATGAGCTTGTATATTTTGTTTTCTAGGTATAACAACAAACTTACATTCTAATAAATCAGCAGTTAAATCTAAGACAGTGTCTCTATATTTGTTTAGTCTAGGATTTTAAACAGAATAAAGTCCATTTACTTGTTTTATGATCAAATATGAATCTCCCATGATTAAAATTATTTTTCCTCCCGAGTTCCTAATGATTTGGAGTCCTAGGATGAGGGCTTAATACTCGGCCATATTGTTTGTACATTTGAAATTTAGCCTGAAAGCATGGCCTTCAGAATGATTGGTCTCCATATTTGTTATCTAGACTCCTGCTCCTACTCCTAACTTATTCACTGAACCATCAAAGTCTAAATTCCATTGAGATTCATGAAAAATGTTATCATTTTTTGGTGCTCTCTTTTTATCTACTAGTTCAGTTTGAATTTCATTTGTTTCAGAGTTACATAGGATAAAAGAATCAAGGTCATTTGGTGTAGAGTAAATTGGGTAGTTTATAGATCTTTCAACACTACTGACCATGTACTTCATTAATGTTTCCCTATATAACTTTTTAGGTTGGTCAAACACTAATATTTTAGCATAAGACATGTCCAATTGTAGAGATCCGTGCAAATTTTCTCCCCATGAGCGAGAAAGTAGCATTCCATATTTTGGTGGGATATGAGCTACTACAATGTCCATTAATATACTCTTACCAGGGTATTGAACTAGTCTTACACACAAATCCTTGATTAAACCTAGGCATTTAACTTTACTTGAATGAAAAGAAAGCAAATCTTTGTATGGCCTTGTAATTTCTAGATTCAGAGTTTCTATGATGGTTGTGGGCGTTAGGTTATGGGAAGCTCCTAAATCTAGCATTGTGTTATGTAGGATTTGATCATGAATGGTGAGACTGATATAAAATGAAGGAAATGCACCATCTGCATGTTTTCCATTTATATCTGGGCCAAAAATCAACTCTAGATGATCATCATTTAGATTTATGGAGTCTTCTCCATCATTCATATCTAATGTTTCAGTTATGGTTGATTTATACAAGTCATTTTTTACCAATTCAGTAAAATGAATTGGTATTTTAAGATTTTCAATTTATGATTGTATGTTGAATGTAGGTTGAGTTTTACTGATTTGAATCAATTCTTCTTTATTAACTGTAGTTTGTGCTGGTTTGTCTTGTTTTTCTACATATATTTTTTCATTTTCAAGTGTTTTAGGATTCTTTGTTTGTGTTTCTTGTGTTTCACTACTTCTAACTTTCTTTTCAGGGATTTTTTGTGAAGCAGTAGTTGTTCTTTGAGACTTAGAATTATCAGTAGATGTTTTGAAGTAACAATTTTTGGATCTACTATTTTAGGATCAGCAGAAGGTTTTTTGGGATCTAATTTTTTTGTTTTTACAGAATTAGAAAATTTAGCAGCAGTAGATTTTTGTAAATATTTTTCAGTTTGAGAAACTTCATTAGTAATATCAACAATTTTAGGGCCTGATGCTTTTTTAGGACTAGAAATTTTTTGGGAGGAATTTGATTTTTTCTTATTTTCCCTTGAGAGAATTTGCAGAACTTTTGTTTTGGGAGATTCTACCATTTTCTGGTTCTGAGTTTGGGAAGCTTTATTAGTAGAAGACTCATTGTTTTTCTTGTTTCTAAGGTTATATTGACTGTGTATTTCATTTATTGCATAATCATAACCTTGTTTATAGTCAAAGGATTCACACACATCTAATTTGAGTTGTTGAAGTTAAAATAACTCCTCATATTCCTGAGTAAGGACAATAGTATTATTTTCATCTATTCCCATTACATTAATTGTATCCTCATCATCATCATTATTATTCTGAGAAATTTCAGCATAGTTCTCTTGGAATGGGGGCCTAATTGTTTGGTCTGCGGTTGTTTCTTTTGTTTTTCCAGAATTTATGTTTTTTCTAAAATTAGGATTTCTAATCTGTTGTTGGTTATCCCACTAAGGTCTTATCTCTATATTATCTAGGCTATCAATCACTCTTTCTAAGGTTTTAGATATAACATCCATTTTTGTGTCTAAATTAAAATTTTCTTCTTTAATGGTCACTCTTCTTTCATTTCCGAGTCTAGCTTTTCTAGCTAAAATGTTCACTTCTACACTAACTGCATCATTTTTCATTTTTCTAAGGTATCTGCATCTCTTTCCCTTAATTGGTAAGCCATATCTGTATCAAATCCATCATGGAATTTGAGCAGAAATGAATAAGGAGTAGGTTTCAGATTTTCAGGGATAGAATTATAGACACTATTATATCTGGTGTAGTAATCTTGGACTGACTCATTTGGAGCTCTTTTTAAGGAATCAAATTGAGACAAAATTTGGAGGGGGTTCTTTTTCTTTTCCCATTTATTTAAAAACAAAGTAAAAAATACAGCTAAATCAGTTACACTACCATAAGCTAAATATTTAAACCACTTCGTAACTGTTCCTATTAAAGTTCGTGCAAACAATCTTATTTGAACATATGAATCATCAATTTCATAAATTTCAAATAATTCTGTCATTTTAGTAATGTGTTGCTGAGCAGTATATTGGGTAGTACCATCAATCAATGGTATTTTATTTTGATAGCCTTGTGGCATGTCATGAAGCTACTATGGTAGGACAAGGGGAGCATATCTAGCAGCCATAGCTTGAAGCTTAGCTTGGAAAGGAGGTAAGGTATAAATGCTTGGAGCTGTACTGGAAATGAGAGCGGATGAACTAAAGATTGTATTTGAAGTGCTAGGAAATGAGGATGATGAATTTAATAAATGAAAAGGTGAACTGTTGGATATAATGGATGAAGTGATTTTTGGAAATAATACTCTAGGTTGTAGAGGTAACCTAGGGATAAATGGATTTTTAGATGAGCTGATAGTAGAATTTATGAATGATGTAACAACATAAAGAGATGAATCTCTAGCTGGAATTATTGTGGTGTGTAATTGAGAAACTGGAGGTTTGTTTGCATAAGTCAACAAATGAGCTAATTCAATAGCTTCATCAATATCCTTTAGAATAGTAACATTAATTTCTTCAACTTTAGTCTGATATTCAACTTTCTTAGATTTAGAACTTCCTGTAATAGATTTCTGTTTTGCATTCAAAAATGAAATAAAAGCAGGTTCTAAACAATAGTTTTTAAATCACTTTTAGATTTACTTTTAAATAATGAATGCTAAAATTTCAGATCACAATCAATATCTTGGAGACTCACTAATTCTCTTGGTAACGAATTGACTCTTATTAATGAGATTTCTCTATTTGTTTTTTTCTTTTTACCAATTTGGTTTGGGTCATCTACTATAACAACAGGCTTAGGATCCCAGTTACACCTGGTATAATAGACTCTCCTAGAAGCCAAAATTAAACTTTTTTAATACCCACAACCTAAAAAAGAAATATTAAAGTAAAAATATGAATTAGATGATTCCTTTAAGACTAATTTTATGATTGAGGGGTGGTTATTTCCCCAGTGGATTGGTTATAACCCTTGGAGATCTTGGAAAATTGGTTTTTGAGATGGTATGATCATTATAAAGGGCACTTAAGGATCCTTTGATCCAGAAAAAGGGAAGTAGTAGATAGATGTCAAATGGGAGAGGGAGAAATTAAGGGTTCCCTACATCGGAAATCAGAAGAAAATAAATAAATGATAACTAGTTAAAAACAGGGTGCTATTAACATGTCATGTAGTAATACTCCTAGTTATACATTTAGATTTAGAATTAAAACACAGATGTATGCATGTAACAAAAGAAGATAAAAATGGCAAGTTTTAGAGAGTACTTCACTCCAGATAGCTTATCACAGGGATCCTGAAGTATGATGCCAACTAGTTGATCCAGTCTACTACTCAAAATTGAAATCCAAAGCCTTCAAATCAATAAAATATCTATAGTAATCTCCAACAATTTTATTCCACACAAAATACTTCAAAAGAGTGAACTATTTATACATAATGTTTTAGAAAATATCCTAGATGACTTCTAGGAATTAACTTAGGAAAATAAAATATCTTACAATAATAATAGTGACAAATTCTTAACAAATTAGCAAGGTGTACTATTTTATTCAAAATAAATAGAAACTATTTTATGATAAGAAGCAGATGGCTGCTTATGTGTCCTCTTTGCTGGATTTTAGATATTTTTTAGAATCTAACTTGCCTTCACTGATACTATTTAACCTTCAGTCAAACTGTTTTACTGCTGTAAAATCTGTTTTGATAGTGAAATCAACAAACAAATTTTGTTTGTCTTTCATTCCTCATAATAAATAAGTCAATGCTTGCCAAAAATCATTTTCTTTTTTGTGTTTCTTGTGTTTTACTACTTCTAACTTTATTTTTAGGGATTGTTTGTGAAGCAGTAGTTATTCTTTCAGACTTAGAATTATTAGTAGATGTTTTTGAAGTAACAATTTTTGGATCTACTGTTTTAGGATTAGCAGAAAGTTTTCTGGGATCTAAATTTGTTGTTTTCACAGAATTAGAAGCTTTAGCAGCAGTAGATTTTTGTGAATATTTTTCATTTTGAGAAAATTCATCAATAATATCAACAATTTTTGGGCCAAATGCTTTTTTAGGACTAGAAATGTTTTGGGAGGAATTTCAGTTTTGCTTATTTTCCCTTCGGAGAATTTGCAGAACTTTTGTTTTGGGAGCTTCTACTGTTTTCTGATTCTGAGTTTTGGAAGCTTTCTTCGTAGAAGAATCATTGTTTTTCTTGTTTCTAAGGTTCTATTGACAGTTTATTTCATTTATTGCATAATCATAACCTTGTTTATAATCAAAGGATTCACAAGAATCTAATTTGAGTTGTTGAAGTTCAAATAATTCCTGATCTTCCTGAGTAAGGAAAATAGTATTATTTTCATCTATTCCCATTACATTAATTGTATCCTCCTCATCATCATTATTATTTTGAGAACCTTCAACATAGTTCTCTTGGAATGGGGGCCTAATTGTTTGGTCCAGGGCTGTTTCTTTTGTTTTTCCAGAATTTATGTTTTTTTTCTGAAATTGGGATTTCTAATATGTTGTTGGTTATCCCACTAAGGTCTTCTCTCTATATTATCTAGTCTATCAATCACTCTTTCTAAGGTTTTAGCTATAACATCCATTTTTGTGTATGAATTAGCATTTTCTTCTTTAGTGGTCACTCTTCTTTGATTTCTGAGTCTAGCTTTTCTAGCTAAAATGTTCACTTCTACACTAACTGCATTAGTTTGCATTTTTTCTAAGGTGTCTGCATCTCTTTCTCTTAATTGGTAACCATATATGTATCAAGTCCATCAGGAAATTTGAGAAGAACTGAATAAGGAGTAGGTTCCAGATTTGCAGGGATAGAATTATATACACTATTATATTTTGTGCAGTAATCTTGGACTGAATCATTTGGAGCTCTTCTTAAGGAATCAAATTCAGAAAAAATTTGGAGGGGGTTCTTTTTATTTTCCCATTTATTTAAAAACAAAGTAAAAAAGACAACTAATTCAGTTACACTACCAGCAACTAAATCTTTAAACCACTTCTTAACTATTCCTGTTACAGTTTGTGCAAACAGTCTTATTTAAAGATCTGAATCATCAATTTCATAAATTTCAAAGTTTGTCATTTTAGTAATGTGTTGCTAAGCAGTATATTGGGTAGTGCCATCAAACAATGGTATTTTATTTTGATAGTCTTGTGGCATGTCATGAAGCTGCTATGGTAGAACAAGGGGAGGATATCTAGCAACCATAGCTTGAAGCTTAGCTTGGCAAGGAGGTAAGGTAGAACTTCTTGGAGCTGTACTGGAAATGATAGTGGATGAACTAAATATTGTATTTGAAGTGCTAGGAAATGAGGATGATGTATTTAAGAAATAAAAAGGTGAACTAATGGATATAGTGGATGAAGTGATTGTTGGAAATAATACTCTAGGTTGTAGAGGTAACCTAGGGATAAATGGATCTGTAGATGAGCTGATAGTAGAATTTATGAATGATGTAACAGCATAAAGAGATGAATCTCTAGCTGGAATTATTGTGGTATGTAATTGAGAAACTAGAGGTTTGTTTTCATAAGTCAAACAAATGAGCTAATTCAATACCTTCATCAATATCCTTTAGAATAGTAACATTAATTTCTTCAACTTTAGTCTCATATTCAAATTTCTTAGATTTAGAACTTACTGCAATAGATTTATGTTTTGCTTTCAAAAATGAAATAAAATTAGGGTCTAAAACAGCAGTTTTTAAATCACTTTCAAATTTACTTTTCAATAACGAATGCTCAAATTTCAGATCAAAATCAATATCTTGCACACTCACTAATTCACTTGGTAACGTATTGAATCTTATTAATCAGATTTCTCTATTTGTTTTTTATTTTTACCAATTCGGTCTGGGTCATCTACTATAACAACAGGCTTAGGATCTGGGTTAGACCTTGTATAATAGACTTTCCTAGAAGCCAAAATAACAATTTTTTAATACCCACATCCTATAAAAGAAATCTTAAAGTAAAAATATGAATTAAATGAGTCCTTTAAGACTAATTTTATGTCTAAGGATTGGTTATTTCCCTAGCGGAGTCGCCAATAATTTTATCACTCCAGTAAATTCTTAAGTTGTGGGATTTTTGTTTTTATTCAAAGAATACTAGAGGTAACCACAAACCTACTTCAAACTCTAGGATCTAGATTCTTAGGGTTCACAGAGGGCTCTCTTTTTTAATTTTAACTTTGTTTTAGTTTATGAATATTAGGCTAGCTATGAAAGTGAAATTTTGGTTTGGCTTGGTTTTGTTGGATTTGGTGGGAAAACTTCACTTGGAGGGATAAATAGAGGGAAATTTACTTGTCCATTAGGCTATGGAGTCTAGATCAAGCTAACAGAATTGGGATCAAGGCCTAAAAGGTCAAATGTCTTCAGGGCAAGATAGATAACCCTTGGAGATCTTGGAAAATTGGTTTTTGAGATGGTATGATTGGGATAAAGGGCACTTAAGGATCCTTTGATCCAGAAAATGGAAGTAGTAGATAGAGGTCAAACGGGAGAGGGAGAAATTAAGGGTTTTCTACACCAGAAATCAGAAGAAAACAAAGAAATGATAACTAGTTAAAAACAAGGTGCTATTAACATGTCCTGTAGTAATACTCATATTTATACATTTAGATTTAGAATTAAAACATAGATGTATGCATGTAGAAAAAGAACATAAAAATGACAAGTTTTAGATTCTACATATTAAAATATGGATTCACAAATTTGAATGGATTGAAAATGAAAGAATAATTAAACCTATGTTATGGTGTATATCTTTTATAAAAAGTCCTATAATATCAATAATAATCCCACCTATTTTAATCTCTTACACATATGTCTAACTTTTTTATAAATTCAAACACAAGTAAATATATCCAATGAAATATTTTTTTTCAAGAATCCCACCTATTTTAATATCTTACACATATGTCTAATTTTTTTATAAATTTAAACACAAGTAAATATATCCAAGGAATGCTTTCTTCAAGATTGATTTGTTTAAAAAAAAACTACATAGTATTCAGGTCTGCACCAATCTGATGTAAAAAGTTATAACACAACGCCAGCCTGTTTCAGAAAGGAAAATAGTAAATCAACATTTTGTTAAATACCATTCCAGGTGTTAACAACATACATACAAGTTGCGATGCATTGCGTCTTCCAATCCTTTCTTCTATGAAGTGGTTTCAGAAGTGATTGACAGGGGGCATGCGGTTTGTGTCAGTTGTCACAACTTGTTAACCTCATTTTCTTTCCTCTTGAAAATGCATTTGGTGTATTTCCATATTTTATGATATCAAAATATTGAATTTGCTCACTGAATAGAACATTTTTATCAAACTATTTACCATTATTATGATAATTTTATTAAAAGCTACTTTGGCTGAGCTAAGAATTGGTTTTTCTCGGATGTAATGAAATAAAAGGTTTTGTCAAGAATGAAAGATTATTTTTTTATTTAACATTGTTTAATTATTTTAGATGAAATGTTTTTTCTTCAATAATAATAATAAATCTACATGTTATATTTAAAATTAATTATATTACAAGATTGTATGACTTAGGAGACTTTAATTTTGTTAAATATTTCCTAATAACACTATATTTGAGATTTGTCCAAAATTTCAAACAGTACCTCCACCCATCAACAAAAACTAGAAATCCTTGAATATTTTCCACCATGTTTATCCTCTCCCGAAACGAAATGAATTATAATACATGCCAGCCCAGAGATTTGTTTGAAAGGGACTTATTAAAAAATTTACACGCGAGAAAAATACAATTGTTAAAAAATGATATCATAAAATCACTTTACACAGGAAAGCCATATTTACAAGTCTATATGCCATTTATGACACTTTAAGAGTTAGCCTGACAGTACCTGACATACCTGATAGGGACAAGGCACATGAATGGGCAACATTGTCATGGTATGGGCATAGAGAGATTTCATATTACGGTGGAATGGTAAGTGACCAGCATAGTCCTTGAATCTCATTCATTCAACTGCAGGTGATGGGCATTAATTCCAAACCACGAGCATCCAGATCCATCTCCCTCATTGAAAGCAAAGCTCCCATATTAAAATTTTGGATCAATCTCCCGCGTCGAAAGCAACGCTTCCAAATTGAAATTTTAGATTAGCTACTGCGTCAAAGGTAGTACTCCCAAATTCAAATTTTCACCTTCTTGAAGAAGAGGGAAATCAACTAATGGTAAAAAAATCTATGGCCCCGGTGAAACCGAACTCCGTGGTTTCCAAGGATGGGAGTGGAAATAGAAAAACCATTATAGAGGCCATGAATGCCCCTTCAGAGAAGAGCTATGCGAGATAGGTAATTCATATAACGTAATCCATATAAAAGCAGGAGTTTATGCAGATAACGTGGAATTGCACAAGAAGAAGTCTAATCGCATGTTCGTTTGAGATGGCATGGATGTCACTGTGGTTACAGGAAACCAAAATGTGAAAGATAATTTCACAATGTTTTTCTCTACTTTCCTTCTACTACTGCATGGTAAATATTTTCCAATCGTCTTCTATCAAAGGCATGTTAATAGGTCACACCCAGGCATGGACTTATTCAGTGAAATCTACGGAGTGAATAATTTTTCTAACCATTGGGTATTCACTCCGTAGATTTCACTGAATAAGTCCATGCTTGGGTGTTACCTATTAACATGCCTTGGATAGAAGACAACCATTGGGTATTCACTCCTTAGATTTCACTGAATAAGTCCATGCCTAGGTGTGACCTATTAACATGTCGTGGATAGAAGATGATTGGAAAATATTTACCGTGCAGGTGTATTTATGAACCTGCTCCTCAATTGAAAGTTTCATTTTTCTTTCCTTTCCATTGCAATGAAATCCTACTCTTGGTGTTGCTTTCCAGTGCCTTCGGCCTCTACTTAAGAAGGCCAAAAACATGACTTCTTGGGTTGAATCCTGCTGTTAATCATTAATTGATTTGCAAAATCTCATGGGTTACACAAAGGCTAAACATAAATATCTAATTATAGTGGAACATTGCTCCTACTATTAAGATTTAATGAATTTAAAAAATCCCGTGCTACACATAACTTGAACATAAATAGATAATTGTATTGGAACATTGCTCCAAATAGGAAAATCTACTGGCCCCTTTCCCGCTCCTAAATAAAATCTCTCCACTCTCTACAAAGTGCAGGAACTGTGGTTTCATGTTCTAATCATCTTGGGTAGATAATACATTGTTTAATTGAAGTTAATGTTTTTGGAGAGTTCTTCCCATTACAAGTTTTGAGGGCATCATAATCATTTTCCTTTATTTTTGTTAATATGTCAATAGGGAGAAGGGATATGTGTTTTTTAAGTCACACTTGCATAAGAATCATTTTCCTTTATTTTTGTTAATATGTCAATAGGGAGAAAGGATATGTGTTTTTTAAGTCACACTCAATAATATCTATTAAGATATTTTTTTCCTCGACAAATTAATCCTCTGTCTGTTGGGCCATATTATTTATTGTCAATAAACCATCATTGATAAGTTTCACATGAATTAATTGTTCTTAAAAAAACATATTCATAGTTATTTTATGTTGATCCACAAAAAATATTTATTATAACAGTTGTTTCAAGAGCCACGGGGACGAAGATGTCACACCACCTATGGGTTCGGATGAGAGAGTGATGGGTAGGTACTACAATCTCTATGCATTTTCAAGTCCAGTACAAATACTTTCACAGGGATTGGATGCAGTAGATCTATCTGGTAAAAGATCCTAAAAATATTTTGTGGAAATAAGTATATCTTGCAGCATTGCCTTCAAAATTAGTTGATATTATTAAAGCAAGAATATTTTCAATTGCCTTTTGAAGTTTATACTTGGGGTGAAATATATGCAACTATTAAAAAAGTTCTGGTAACTTTATGTACTAGTTCAAAAATGAATAAATCAATAGAAAATATGCATAGATTGCCTGATAGCAAATCTTTCTGCAGTATATATGGCATCACTATTGATGATCCCCTAGTTAAGAGGAGAAAATCTAAAAGAAAGGCCAAGAAAGCTTTGAAGGCTCAAAAGAAAGAAAAATTCATCAGTAGAAATAATAAGAGGAGAATTTCCTCAAGGCCATCAAAACGAAAGGGATATTACAAGTATTTCCCTAATACTCATTATTATCAGCCATCAGATATACATCTCAGGTCACATAAAAAGGAAAGGTTGGATCGGCTTGTATTCTGGTTATGTGGAAAACCAGGACATACAGCAAACAGATGTCCTGATGGTGAAGAATCAAAGAAAAATTGTGGCAGAAAATCACAGCCACAAAATAAAGGTAAGACAGTTGTGAAATCTGAAGAAAAATGCAGCAAATGTGGATCTACCTTGCACAAAGCAGAAAACTGTCCTCGCCTCTTTATACAACAAGCTGAAGACTATTCTTCAGATTCCTGTAGTGACTCATCTTACACTTCTTCTCTTGAAGAATTGCAAGCTCATTGTTACTGTTTAGATTCTGATAACTGTAAATGTAGCTGTTCTTCTAGTGATGAATCCGACTCTTCATCTGATGCCTCTATTGCAGAAGAATTTTCTGAAAAATTAAAAGTTTTAATGGCACAGACAGATGAATATGAGCTTAATATCTTTGCATAACTTTGTGCAATGGAGGAAGGATACCTCAAAAACAGATTGCTGGAAACCTTCATGTCGTAGACATCTTCTGCCAGCAGAAGTGTTGGTAAGAAGCCTCTCTTCCTTGAAGTTTCTTACGAAAGAAACACCAAGGCCTATTAGCGGGACTAGCAACAGAGAAAATTTTGCTCACTCACTTTGGGGAGGTGAGTAGAGAGATTCATATGCTTAAATAAGAAATTTCTTCTTTAAAATCCCAAGTAGCTAAATTAGAAACAGGAAAACAGGAGGTGGCACAACCTGTTTCTTGAGGCCATTGTACAAATTATACTCTACACAATTCTCCTTTTACAGAATCAAATGTTGAAATTTTAGAAGGGAAAAAAGATCCTACAATAGGATTTCGATAAATGCGGGTTCTAGCAATAGAATACCAACAACATCATGTACAGATAAATGTGTGTATCAAAGATGATATGTTTTCCCTTACAACACTCTTAGATTCTGGTGCAGATGTAAATATCTTTAATAAGAAAGTCATCCCCTCAAAGTACTGGATATCAGCCTCGAGAAAAATCATAGGGTTAGGAGAGAAAACCCTACAGTATGAAGTTCCTAAGGCTGCTATTTGTTTCGATACCCACTACATAAAACTGAAATTTGCAGTCGGTGACATTCCTGTTGATTGCATATTAGGAAATGTTTTCTTAGCAACAATAGAACCCTATGGCTCTATTAGACTAAAGAATACCATAGCAGGTTATTTTATAACTATACCCACTTCAGACGGGAAAGCCAAGAGAATAGAAATGCCTTATGTATCAAACCCTAGAGTCTCCACCATGGTACAGACTATATAGGAACTGAAAAGGGCTGAAAATAAACTTTCAGAGCTCAAAGATCTAAATTCCACTACCCATATAGAAGAGCAACTGAAATCTCCTAAAATTCAGAAAAAAAATTATGAATTAAAAACAGTTATAGAAAATGAATGTTGTTCAGAATAACCTAATGCCTTCTGGCATAGGAAATATCATAGTGTAGAACTGCCCTACAAGAGTGAATATACTGGCAGACCCTCCAAATCCAGAGAAATCCCAATGAATAAAGAATACAGAGAGCTCTGTGAAAAAGAAATAGATCAGCTATTAAATAGAAAGATGATCAGAGAATCTAGCAGTCTATGGAATTGTTATGGGTGTTGGGGTTCCTATGTTTTGGAAGATTTGGCAATACAAAAAGATAAGACATCATCAAACCACTTTGGGATCCTAGGATCTAGCCCTCCTAGATCCGGAGAGGGATCTCTCCAATAGAACAAAGAATGATATATCTTTGAAGCTCAAAATGAGATATTAGGCTAGGTATGAAGCACAAGGGGGTTTAAAATGATCTGGTTGGTTGGTTGGTGGGTTGGGTCATGAGATCATAGACGGAGAAAGTAATGGAAGGAAAGGAGCAGAGAAACATGATGTTTCAGCAAAGAGGATAGGTCAAGAAAGTGCCATCCATTAGGCTATGGAGTCATGGAAGGTAATTACATGAAAAAAACTGGCCAAGGCTTTTAGAGGGAAAGTCATCTACACTAAAGGATCTTTTAGATAGATGGTGGAATGGAACATTAAGGAAAGAAAGTGAGAGAAGGAAAGCAACCCAATTTTTGTCTATAGATCAGGTCAGAGGTCATTTAACTCCAGACCTGCTTGGACATACTCAAAGGCAGATTCCAATGGAGGGACAAAGGGGCAGCTTGTAGATCAGACCAAAGGTCATTTAACTCCAGGTTAGCTTTAGCATGCTCCAAAGGAAAACAGAGATAAGTTTAAGAAAGCCAGGGTCTATAGATCAGAGAAGGACTTTGAACCTTCAATGCTTTGACACCAACAAGAGATCTTAGAAAGGACAGCTGGTCGCACAAGGATCCTAGTGGACAGGCTTAACTCTAATCCCTAGTGTTCCCAAATCTTCCAGCTTAAACCCAACAAGAAAAACTAAGCAGCAAACCCCAAATTCATACATCAGCTAGCAGGCAATAACATCTGCTACACTGGTTAAATTATCTGAATTTACTCTTAGATTCACAATCGACAGAAAACATTAAAGGCAAGGAGAGCAGAAACATAGGGTACCTAACAAGGGTAAATCCTATGCCAGATTTTTGATGCAAGCCAACAGAAAATGAAACAGTATGAAAATGTAATAAACAGTGTTAGAAAAACATCACCAATAGTGATAAACTAGGATCCTGTGAAATGTGCTTGATTAATTGATGCAAAACCAGTCACATACACTGAGCTCAATGGCTAATACAGTCCAGAATTTCTCCTCCTAGCCTACTACATTACAAACTACTCTGCTACTCCCTCCCAAGACTATTCTAACAGTCAAACTAAATCCCTCTAACAGCAATCAGCAACAACCAAACAACAACCTTTACAATATTTTCTTGGGAATTCTTATAGGAGAAGAGAATAACAATGGTAGGTGATATTCATTAAATGGATCTCATTAAGATAGAGTGGAGAAAGAGTTCATGCCCACTCTGCTTAATGGAAATCTGCATCACTGTAAGTAATTTTGGTATGGTATGGGAGACTCTGTCAGGCCAAGATTGACCTCTGATGTTTCTTTGGAGTCCTTTCTAGTGTTTGGTATTCTGCGCTGCCTTCTAGAATTGGTGAATTGGGTGTGAAATCTGCAAGGTCTCCATGCTTCATAACTGCTGTCTGACAGTCGTAGAAGTTTTTGTCAGTGAAATACATTTAAGGGCTTGAGGAGACATGGAGACTTCTGCAGGAAGGTGTCCTTTTGGAGAAATGGTGCTCTGCTGATGTATACACAAATATGACTCATCACTGTGCTCCTTGGTCTTCAAACTGCGCTGCTTCCTTTGAATGCGGGATCAAGCGTTAATTACATCAATAATAAGCCTTAACCCCTTCTAATCCCTGCTGCTGATACGTTGGCTGATGCTGAAAATGGCCTCTCTGTGATCTCTACACAATAAAATAAGCCTGTCACAAACCCGGGCAGAAGTGGAGAAATGTTGTGGAGGCCCGAGGAATGGTGACGGACCAGTGGAAACGGAGGCTGTAGGGAAAAAAAATGAAAAATGTGGTGGTGAAGGTTGACTGTGACATGGGTCGCAGACCATCTGATCGTACGCGGAGATGGCATTTAGCGGTCGGGATTAATGAATGGAGGGGTTAGGATTAAAACGGGCGGAAGAAGTGATAATTAGTGCAAAGCCCAAAGATTAATGCTTGGGCGAATTACAAAGGGAAACCTGGGAAAACAATGATGCGAGGCTCATGATGTGGGACCCGGCGTGAGCAGAGGGTGATGAGATATGTAGTGTTGGATCAAAATATGGATCGACGGCGGAGATTGTAATCAAGAGATCGCAATTGCAAAGGGCGGAAAGTGGCAGCGATTGACAATCATGATTGCGATCAGAGCGGGGGAAGCGGGAGAGCGAGGGTCGTCGGATCAACAAGGGAATCGACGGTTAGGACTGGATCGAAAGATCATAATCGGGTGACACGGCAAGACCTTTGCAATTGCGATTGGAGCGGGGGATGCAATTGATCGCCAGTCGTTGGATCTGGGTGATAGATTAACAATGGAGAAGCAATCAGTGGGGAGAAATGAGATGAGCGATGGGAGGGAAGCGATGGGATCTGGGCTGTTGATTCTGAATGGATGGACGGCTAGGATTCGATCGGGAGATTGCAATCGCAAGGCGCAGAGGGGGGGTGTGATGCGACTGGCACGATGCGATGGAGCACTAGCCGTTGGATCTGGTGGGAGATCGACGGTCCAAATGTAATCGGAGGGGCGGAAGGGAAAGGAAACGAGCATGCAGCGACTAGTGTTGGGCCATCGGATCCATTATAGATTGACGACTTAGATCGTAGCGGGAGCCGATCGAACAAAACTCCAATCGCATCGGAAGTTTTAAGTTAACACATAGAAATGTGCTCGCCCAATGGTTGCGATTGCGATAAGCGCTTAAGACCTTAGCGCCTAGTTCCAGCACCTGGGCATGTGGGGAAGTGGTTAAGGGGCTAGGCCGAAAGGGGCTTAGGCCTATTATCAGGGAAAATTTTAGGGGCGAATTTTAGCCCAAAGGCGAATTTTAAGGGATTTTAAATTTTATTAGGGCGAATTTTTTATATAAAACCCATTTTCTATAGTTTAATAAAGTTAGCCCAATAAATATTTTAAAAATAATTAATTATTAAATATTAGCCCACCAAAAAAAGGGCGCATAAAACTGGAAACATGAAATTCGCCCCAATTTTTTTTTGTTGGAGCAGATTTCCATGGCATTCGCCTGGATTTACAGGGTCGAAGGGAGAGGTTAGACTGATTCGCCCCATCAGGTTGCTGTTCTAAAGAATTCTGGAGTGCTTTAGTAAAGAAGTTTGAATCTCAAAGAACAGAAACCTTAAATTTTTTACAGCAGAACCGGCATTCAGAAGAAGACAAATTCCTCTCAAAAATGAAACGCGAGATGTCAGTGATGACAAGCAAACCGGTATGTAGGTTCATCGAGGCTTGTGAAGTTCAGAGTTTTAGGTTTTCTTACTTTCTGAATTATCAGATTCCTTACATGTCTGAGCAGCTGAATCTAAAGGTTTCAACTGAAATACCTAAAAAGCCTAGCACTACATGGAGGATTTCTGCTCTGATGCCAACGATGATTTAGCAAAGGCTCCTGATCTGGCTTCTAAGTTGACTGATGAATGCCGGAAAATAGATGAATCTCTCCAAGATGTCCATGCCAAGATTGCACACACAATTCTGGAATGGACTCATCATTCTCAAACATTGGAGATTTTCTTCGACAGCTCGCCCTAGAAATGCGCACCGATTTATCTCATACAATTTCAGGTAGAGTTCCACTCCCGCGTGCACCCCCCTCCCCAAAACTCTTTAATAGTGTGTTTGTCAATAGGGGCTGGGTTTTCTTCATCTGAAACAATTATTCATAGAATTTTTTCATGATATGAGGTGGGTACGTTACCATCTTTTGTTACAGAGGGGAAGAGGTCCAAACCTTTTGGCAGAAACAAACAAACGCTGGTTGAAGAGCTGCCAGCACTTGCAAGAGAGGTAGCTCGAGCTGAGAAAGTTAGGATCTATGAAGGTTTGTATTCGGATTCCTTTCAAAATCTTTTGTTAATTCACTTATTGGCAACAATACAAGGAAATTGCATGATTAGTTACCGCAAATTTGTGTTTTCCTTTATTTTGTTCCCACTGTTTCCCCTTTTTTCTCCAACGTTTTGGGGCTTACACTGCCACTTATTTGATCTTATTGAGTGCCACTGCCCCACAAATTTCTGGTCCTTTTGATTATGGTGATTTTAAAGATGAGTTGTTGTAGAGACTACATTGAAGCTGGAAGGTTTAGTTGGAGATCTTGAGGATGTTGTCTCAGGTGCCATGGCTGCAAATTCTAGAAAGCAGTCTGCTCGAAAAATTCTCAAAGCTTTTGATTCTGAGGTGAGTGATGGTCTTAAAATATGCCTCATTTTGTTCGGGATTTTGCTGTAATGATTTTCCCCTTGAGACTGCATGTGTTCTGCTGTTTAAATGGTGTTGTAACATACCAATAATGACCATAGCATTGATCGAAATCTACATGTTTATTTATTAGTTATCAGAGTACCGTAACTAAATTATTTATTGGTTATCAGAGTACCGTACATGTTTAGACATTTTTCTACAGGTCCTCTTTACCATATCACTTTTAGACCTGCAAGCTCTTCCATCTCATGCCAAACACATTTAGTATAAGGGCATCTTACCAGCAAATGGTTTTTCTTGGCAGGTTGTTACAGGGCCTTAAGAGAAACATTTGATGGCAATAAGGTCTCTTAAGAATATTGAAGATGTTTTAGCTATAGTTGCAAAATCCAGGCTGCAGTGGAGCCGCCTTGTTACAGCTGTTGATGTTAGGGTAGATTGTGCAGTAGATGTCCTCAAGCCTCTTGTTATTTCAGATTATCACACACTCTTAACTTCTCTTGGATGGCCACCATCTCTGGCAACAAATGTTGGAGTTAATGATCAAGGTGGAAGCCCAAAACTCTCAAACCCACTTTTTGAAATGCATGGAAATGTGAAGGAACAATACAGTGAGAGTTTTTTATCCTTATCTACTCTACAATCAGTCCTTTTGCACCGCAAAGCACGTGAACTTGATCAGTTTAATTATGAGGACTCTTCTGTGGGAAAATCTGAGGCAATTAAAAATAAATTAGGTTTTCATGAAAATCTTTGGAGTATTGAGGAATTGGTTTCACAAATTGCGTCAAGGGCAGAATATCATTTTTCAAAGTGGACTGCAAAGCCTGAATTTATCTTTGCACTAGGATATAGAGTTACCCAAGAATTTTTTGATACTGTAGATAATGCTTTACAGCCCCTTCTGGATAAGGCAAGGCTTGTAGGATATAGTGCAAGAGAAGAGTGGGTTTCAGCAATGGTATCTATGATTTCAACATATCTTGCCAGACGAGTATTTCCTGACCTTGTTATAAGTTTGGTGGAAAAATAATCTATGCAGGCTAGGCGTTCTTGGCTTCACCTCATTGACCTTATCATTGCATTTGATAGGAAAATGCAAGTGCTTGTGGTAAGGTCAGGAATTGGACTGTTTGGTAAGGAAAATACAGAAACTTTGGGGGTCTCTGTGAATATTTTGGAACTCAGGATATCATGTATGTATGTGTTTTGTGATCGGCCTGATTGGCTAGAACTTTGGGCTGACACAGAGATGAAGGACGCACAAGACAAACTAAAAGGGGAGCTTGAAACAGAGAGATCCTGGACAACCAATACAAAAACAGATTTTTTTTCCACCTTTAATAGTCAGTTGACTTTAGAAAATGCTCATACAAATTTTGTGTTCTCAACACGGGAGGATTATAAGGCTCCCTCAGGGGTAGAATCCGTAATTGCGACTACATGGGCTGTGGTAAATCGCTGTCGTGCTTTGCCAGATGATTTTCTACGCTTTAACTTTTTCAGATCTGCTGCGGCTCCAATTTTGGCAGTGTATCTTGATTTCCTGCTTCAGCGGTGTCAAGAAGCTAAAGCTTTGACTGCTTTGGCAGATGATGAGGCTATGGCAAAAGTTTCCATCTCCATCAATGCTGCTCGGTACTGTGAGTACATTGTGAAGGAATGATGTGAGGATATATTCTTTTTGGAGCTTCAGCTTGCCCAAAATTCAAAAAGGAGGGAATAAACTGGAACAAACATAATGGCAGGTGTGCATTCAGAAAAACAATTAGGAAACATCGTTGACCTGAATGGCTCTATTTTTTATAAAGAAATTGAAAACTTCAAGCAATTTCAAACAGAATGGCTTGCAAAGTTCATGATAGTTATTTTAAGAGGATTTCATGCTCGTTGCCGCGAATATGTACGAAACAAGAAACAATGGCAGGAAAAAGTTAAAGAATCAGCAGAAGAGATCAAGACAGCTAATGGGATTTCCAATGGAGATGGTTCTGAATTTTCTATATCGTTACCCTTGGTTGATGCATTAGATGTGCTGCAAGGTCAACTAAAGAACGTGAAACAGGTTCTCAATGATGTTGATTTTATGGATCTCTGGCGAAGTTTGGCCAGTGGTTTAGATCAATTTCTTTTTACTAATATCATTTTGAGCAATGCTAAATTTTCAAATTATGGTGTTTTCCAGTTTGAGGCTGATATGCATGCATTGTTCCACATCTTTAAGCCATTCTGTGTTCGCCCTACAGGTTTTTTCCCACATCTAAGTGATTCATTAAGGTTGCTAGCCATGGCATCTACTGATGTAAAGCATCTATTGAAAATATTGCATGGTCCATCTTTAGCCATTAAATATGACAAGGATGATCCTAAATTGAAATGCTTAAGACAATGTGGAATACGCAAAATATCTGCAGGAGATGTTGAAAAAATTCTAAGACAACGGATATTGATTGGGTGACACTACATTTTTCTGGTTTAACAAAATTATCCAGTGCCATTCAGGCTAATGTTGTCATGATTTCTCATTTTTCACAGATACAGAGAATGTTTTGAATAAGAATAATGAATAAGAATGCAACGATTGTCTCTTTGAGCATCATTTGTCTTTGTACCATTTTATGCTTCTCTATTTGAGCCTCATTGTTTGTACCATGTCCCAAACGTTCTCTAAACTTCATGTAGTATGTTTCTCCGAGAAAAATAATTCTCCCAGCTCCACATTTAGGTGGCACACCTTGCTTTGCTCCATTGAAGAATCCCCAAGAAACATTTTTGTCTATTATCACTCCTGTTATCTGTCTTGGGATTTTAATTCTGACTATTTTTTTAAGCCTACCATAAATTGATCAGATTTGAATGGAACATTTGAATGAAGGGATGATGTTTTCATTGAATATTGTTGAATTTCTTCAGAGCTAAATGCCCCAGGAAATCAACAGTGGAAATTATATAAGGGCTTTGAAACTCGTTTAGACATTTTTCTACAGGTCCTTTTTACCATATCACTTTTAGACCTGCAAGCTCTTCCATCTCATGCCAAACACATTTAGTATAAGGGCATCTTACCAGCAAATGGTTGATATTTCTTTGCCCTGTTTGCAGGGATACACCACCCAGGTCCATGCCTACTTTTTGGGAGTATTTCTCAAGTCGGAGGCTTATTTCTTAGTGCCAGCCATATGAATGTTCTGGCCTTACTTTCCATAGTGTTTTTCACCACTAGCACTGTTCAATCTATATCTCATTGTAAAACATTGCTTTGTAGCCTAGCTTGGTTGTATGTGCTCCTAGTGTGGGATTATTTGTCCATACTAATTGATCTGCTTCATTTTTAATCTTCACATGACTTCTAATTAATACCTCCAGGTACGCATTCCATTGGTCAACATTGTTCCCTTCCAATCTGAATTAGTTGGCTCTTATCCATACCTGCTGTCATATGTTGGTGGTCACAGGAGCTGCCACTTGTGAGACTTTATACATCTATGAGTTCCCACATCTGACTTAAGGATATGCACGGAATATTACTTGTTCCCCATTTCCAATTCTCTGTGCTAGCCAGTTGCCTACAAGAGGGAAAGCTACCACTAGTGCCTTCCAGACAATAGAAACATTAGTAAAAGATTCATTTGGATTCTTGAGGCTCTACATGTGCTTGGATATTGACCTACTTTCACAGACTACTCAGAAATTAATCTCCACATACTTCTTGCTGCAAGGGCTTTCCCAAAGTAATGTATATGTTATAATCCCTATTCTCCTTGCTCCTTTGGTTTTTCTATGTGAGTTCATTTAACGTGTGGTGTTCTATCCTTTTCTTTTTCGCTGGCCAATAGAAATCTAAATAATCTTTCCTGAAAATTTCAATAACTTCTATTGGGATTTATGCCAAGGTATGCCAATATACTGGGATTGCTTCAAGCAACTAATTTTACTAATCTTTCTTCCTTTCATTCTTTTGAAAAGGGAAAATCTGTTGAAACATTCTTTCATGCCCCTCCCCTAACTCATTAAAGGCATGGTATGTTTTAGCATGTTCACCTCCGTCCCTGTTGCAATACTGTAGATATCAATTATCTCTTTCAGTCTTTTCACATCCCTAGAGATCCATCATAACGTAATAACACATCATCAACTAACAATAAGCGGGTCAAATAAAAATTCTTGCCTTTTTTATCCCCTTGCTCCCGTTCTTCTGGCTACTTGAATTGCTTTGCTTAATCCCTCAGCTATAAGAACTTAGAAGGAACAAGATGGGGGACAGGGTGCATCACTCTCTCAGATGTCTTGTAGGTGTGAAGAACTTGGTGGCACAACCATTGAACAGAACAGAGAAGGATGCGTAAGTAACACATCTCATCATCCAGTTAACCACCTGAAGGTTGTGTCTGACATGCATTAACATAAGTTTTTAATACGTCCAATTAGCTCTGTCGTACACCTCAAATAAATCCAATTTAATTATCATGGACTGTAAATCCTTGGTTCTGATAGAGTGTAGGCCTTCCTAGGCTACACTAATGGCATCATGGGTTTGTCTTTTATTTGTAGGTTTTAACTCTATACAGTTAATTGCTGCAAACATATTATTATCAAACAAAAAAGATGCAACCAAAAACATACACATCAACACAAAGATTTTACTTGGAAATCCAAACTGGGAAAACCAAAATGATTTTTTAGTATGTTCATATTTATATATATATTGCGGCATCCATAAACTTCCAATCCATACACTAGATTATGGAATTACAAAACCATGGGCTAAACCATCACGTGCCACAATGCCACTAAAAACAAAAAGTGTGTGCTGAAAACCACTAAAAACGGTTGCAAAATAGAGCCATTTTTTTTTTCAATTTGTAATATCACATTAACACACACAATTTTACTTGGAAACCCAAACCGGGTAAACCATAAAGATTTATCATTATATTCATCTTTACAGTATTACAACATATATATATATATATATATATATATATATATATATATCCTGTGACATGCGTAGACTGCCAATCCATTTACTACCTTGGATTAGGTAATTACAAAACCATGGGCTAAACTATTTTTTCTTGAAACTCTACAACTACTTAGATGAATTACTGAAAACAAGGCAACTAAAAACTGAAACCAAATTTACTTTCACCAAGATACAAATTTTCTTAACAATTTATAAGTGTAGAAAATCCAAAAAATTCTAATCTGCTAATATGAGCTATCTGAAATATAATTTCTTCTTTATTTTAGTAAATTCCATGTAAAGAAAACTAAAAAATTTACCATATGGTTCTGAGATGCATCCTTAGTGAAATGATACACATGAATTAGCCGATCCTGGGGACCTATATTTTTCTCCTCTTCTGGAACCTGTTCAGAGATGTCATTATAAAGTAATCATCAAGAAATATCAAAATCATTAGAACAATGGAAATTCAGAATACCTCCTCTTCTCGCAAAGTCCAATATTGATCATTTATGTTCTAAATCTTTTCATTCAAGGGGAAAATCTGCACACAGAAACAATTTATTGGCATTAACTAAGAATGTGAAGTGATAGTCAAGTCACTAGATTTCACCATAATGAAAAGATGATTTATGTTCTCAATCTTTTCATTCAAAGGGAAAATATGCATACAGAAACACTTTATTGGCATTAACTAAGAATGTGAAGTGATAGTCAGGTCACTAGATTTCACCATAATGAAAAATCATAATGAGTATAAAAAACCAGCAATTGACCAAGACTCCTAGAACAACCTTGTAAATTTACCTTGTAAATTTTGTGGTAGAAGACCTCAAGCAATCTAATATCCACATTTGGATTTGAAAGCTCAACCTATTTTAACAAGAATAATAATGAATGTCAAGCATTGTCAGTAGTATACCTTGGCATTTCACTGAACATCCAAAATAAAACATTGGCATGTCACTGAACAAGCTCCCTTCTACGTAAGCAGACAAAATATTTCAGTGCAGAAAGAAAACTAATGTATAAAGTAAATCCACAGAAATTGAAAATTGGTTGTATACCAAATCAAGTGCATTAACACAATTGTTTAGAAAGAATACCACATCTCCACATAATTTTGATGTTAAAAATTCAAATATTAAACTTGAAATTGATATTACGTGTTGACCAAGTTCAAGTATTAATATAAAATGACAATTCATGCACTACACATACATCCTAGAATGTACAAAAGCAATGGGGAATTAAAAATAAAAGGGAATGTAAACAACCTTTTTCTTAAGTTCATTGATAACATCACCAATAGTACTCTGTTTGGGAAATCTAATGCTGTGCATAGATACCTATTATAAAGCTAAAAAATTACCAATCACATAGCAAAAAATTGATGCTGTGAGTATAGCATTCTACACGCAGCTCCTACACTGCACAATCAAACTAGTCCTAATATTTTGCTCACCTCATCTTTTTTTGAATGATGGAAAGCAACCTTCAAAGTTTTTAGCCCTTGCAGCTCTGGAAGAGGGATATCGAGAATTTCATAATACAAGATGTCAGAAGTCTGTCAAAAACAACCATCCATAACTCAGTACATTGATGAGCTGGCACATAATAGAGTTGTCACTTCCAGAAATCTGAAAATATACCCACAAATTTACTTCTATTTTTGAATGATAAAAGCATGTGATGTGTACCTGATTATAATGTATTAGCATATCACTTAAGTGGTGTACTCCTCTGAATCTGATGGGTTGAGGCTTTGGTTGCTGTGAATAGCAATTATGTGCTGTGAGGCGGATTTTTGAGGGATCATCCAAGTCAAGTTGTTGTGCAACTCTCTACACAACATCGTCATAAGTGGAGAGTTTTGAGCTACAAGAGTTGCAAACCATGACTATAAATAACTTAATAAGCCATCATTGTCCCTTAACTTCTAAGATATAAATCAAAATAATTCCCTCCCTCTATAGAATTACAAATACCAAGGTTCCAATCACTTACAGTTCCAAACAAAAATCATCTTTCTTTGGCTTATCCAGGCGCCGAAAATGTACAATCTACAGAAGAAATTCACCACTAAAAAATTAATAATCTTCACTATTCACCCCACTTGGAAATGGAAGATACAGATGCAGCATAATTCATAAAGACAGAATTTTGGAGAAAATAAATAACTAACAAATCCTACAGATTATTATTAGCCTTAGTCTCATTTCTATGCAGATACATATGCAGGGAAAAATATTAGCTTAACATATATTTTACAGGTTATTCTTCTAACACCTAACATTTTGATTTCTTGCAACAGAATGGTGCCTCTACATTGGGAATTTTCACAAAAATTATAAACAAATAAGAAAATCACACCAGGGCTATGTCTGTACATGCTACCACCTGAGAAGATAAAACTCATAAATTATTTGGAGTTAAACAGTAAAACCCTATGCTTGATATGGGACGCAGGTGCAAGGGGGATCATTCTAGATCCTGAAGGAGATCAAGAACTTACCTATGCTTGGGGTCTGGGTTATGTTTCTAAGAATTAATAGAAGCACTTTTGGTTTATCAAGGCCTTGTGTTGATCAAGGGGATAAAATCATAAATGAGCTACTGTGTTAGGGGATAGAGCTCCAAAACGATGTTTACCTTGCTAGACTCTTTCTCAGGTAGCTTTTCATTTTACCTCAAATGCATCAGGTAATATTAAGGGTTGCAATGTGTGGGAGAGTTCCTGACCATGGTTTTATTTTTCAGCTGTGATATGTGGGTTGGTGAGTCTGGTTATTACCCTAGAACTGGATCAGTTGGATTCTGAACATGGCCACAAACTTTGCTCCACAGGAAATTTTCATGGGGGCTTTAATGGGGAGTCTTCGTGGATTCTGGATGTCAGTCTGTGCAGAACACCCTACCAATCAATAAATATTTCAGCAGAGACTATAATTTATCCTATTTGAAGAAAAATATCATCAATTTTTCAAGGTTGGAACTGGGTGTTGTCTTTGCCAGTCTAGAACCCCTGAAATCATGTTCTTGTCATTGTCCACTTGGTCACATTGGTGGTTGTTGTTACCCCTAATGTTGACATGATTGGTAAATGCATATTTCAGGGGTAACTTGTAGCATGCTCAAGGGCTACAGACAAACACTTATTTTTGGTTGAGAGTAGTCCTTCATGCGATGATAAACCTGGATGTTCAACATAGTGATTCTCCTTGATAATAATGTGCTTGCCTTGGTTGGAATGATGATTCTAGCCTTCACAAGGTTATATTATCAGTGGAGGTTGCTTCAGTGGTGCATAATGTTCTTCATGAACCAACATCAAGGTGGTCAAATAATCACATCTTGGTCACTTTCACCTTGTGCTGCATGGTTACATCATAAGTATCCTCTGATGTGGTAATACACTTACCTAGTTTCATTCATGTTCATGCAATTTTTCGATAGTTTTACCTAGGCAATTTGTTTTACCTAGGTAGGGAAGACTTGGGACAAATTGAAAGAAATTTTGAAGGGCCTAGCTCTGTGATAGACTTTTCTTCTCTTTATATATACTCAATTCCAATTTTAGCAAAGTTGTGGGCCAACTTGATACCTGGAAGCTGCCGAAATACATATCATTCTGGAATAAATTCACCATAATTCTTTCTGCAACAATTAGACAAATCATTAAGATGAACGGGGAATTACTTTTTGGGTCTAGGTGAAGAACAAGAGTTGCACATATTTGAGTTGAATTCCCTCAGTTATATGTTGAGGTTGTTTGTGTAAGGACTAAATTTACATTCACAGATATTTACCAGATTGAAGACTGAAGTGCATAGTTTCTACTGCTAAGTTCCCCTATGAAGGAATTGGATTGGAGCATTCTGAATTTTTAGAGCTGAGTTAAGAAGCAACTTTGTGATGACAATCCAAATATATCATGTCCCTTCAAACTTGTGCAGGAATTACCTAAAAAAAAATTCATTGAACCCATACCTCTCAGTGAATAACTTAAAGAAATTAGAGCAGTTTTGCTTGTTCCAGAAAATAGTTATGAGTGTCCTCTTAATTTTGTAATAGGCGTGCCTATTGGAATTTGGTTGTTGATGGTTTTGGGAGACTCAGTAAAATATAACCAAATAGATGTCAATGAATTTGAAGGAAATTGTGGAGTAAAATCTGGTTCAGTTACTTTGCCATTTAATGTTGTGAAAAAAGATTCATCATGTTTTTTAGAAGTTTCTGTTATGATGGAATGCCAATTTGAATTTGGGAGAGTTCTATTAAATAGATTTTAGGCTGGCTCAAAACGAGAACTTATTTCACTATCCCATGATGGGCTCCATTTTTCCCTTTGGTATTTGGGCCTGCAAGATCTTCTATCCATTGAAAAAGTTTGCAAGTCTCTGCATGCTGCCGTGAAAGATGATCCTCATCTATGGAAAACTATACATGTGGATGATCCTTCTTGGTTTAAACTAGCTCCTCCATATACCATTGTTGAATAAGGTATGCAGAGAAGAGGGTGGACATAATATTGATTTTGATCGCAAACAATCAAGATTTCCTACACAGCTACCCCCCCACAAGTGATGGTACATATTCATGTCTCTTATCGTTTTTGCTACTCCTGACCATATCACCGCATGTTAAGTCCCTATATTCCCAGTGTAGTCCCCATTATGTTAGTGTAGCCCCCCTTATTGTTATTATTGTACCCTTGTAACCCCTATTTTGTTATTATTGTGCCCTTAAATTATTATTGTTAGGTCGGCTAGGATTACATTGTGGCCCACTAGGATTACATTATGGCCCCATGGACTCCTATATATAGAAAGGAGGTTTTGTAAATTGTATCATCCAAGAATTGTTCATTTATGTAATGTATTGGAGGCTTCCCCCTCGAAGTGGCTTATTTCTAAGGCGTTGATATCTCTTTTCTTCTATTTTTGGAGCTGGTTACACAACATTTGGTATCAGAGCTTTGGATTCTAGGGTTTCGCTGCTCCAAACAGGTCATCGTGGAATTTTCGCTATAAATTTTTTTCTACGAATTTTCAGAAGCTGAAATTTTAGGGTACGAAGCTGAAATCCCGAGGAAGATTTTCTAAAATTTTCAGAGCTTGGTTCGCAATATTTTCGGAGATATCATCTCGGTGGAAGTTAGGTCTTTTTTCAAGCTCCTAAACAGGTCATCGTGGAATTTTTGCTATAAAATTGTTTCTATTTTGTGTTTGAATCGAATTGTATGAGGCGGTGTTGAAATCTGAGGAAATTCCGTACAAAATTTCATGGCTATCATAAATATTGATATATCTGTGGTGGGTGCTATAAGACCCTGAATTGCATTCTCAAAGAAGGGATTGTGGAAAAGTTTCATACTTCGGGCATGGATTGAGGCCGTAAAGGGTCTGCAAGATACTTGACTGCGCTCTTGGCTATCAATTTCAGAGACAAAGGACGAAACAGTGACACGTGGAAAGTCCTACAAGTTTTCTCTACTGAACCAGTCCAGAATTAGGTCATTGTGGGAGATTGGACACAACTTTGTCTTGGGAAATCCAAATTAGATCAGAACTGTGGCATTTGAAAGAAGCTTCAAAGGGCTACTACAAGGCTGAATTTCAGATATTGAAGATTTTCAATTACAGATATAATTCAATTTCAATATAGAGCTCCTCAAAGCAAGTAAAAGGTGTGTATTTTTTTTCCGAATTGCATAAGTCTTGTTTGAAGAATCAAGTTGAATTGATTCCAAGGGCATATTGTAGAATTTTTTGTCAGTAATGGGTTCTATTATGCCCAAAAATAATTCAACACCCATTAAGCCCTCAGAAATCTATACTATGATGCATGAAGTGGAAGAATTGCAGTATGAGATATCAAAATTACGGTACCAAGTGCAACAAATTTCGATCTTACGAAGAGCAACCGAAGCTGACATAGATGGTTTGAAAGAAGAAATGGAGGCTAAGTTGGATGGTTTGAAGGATAAAACAATAGCTAATATGGATGATAAATTAGTGGAAGATAACATCGAGCATCAACAACAAGTTCTCCAACTCTCAAAGGATAACCTAACTTTGGTGCAGAATCTAATGAAACAACAGGAATATCAACATCACATCAAAAGAAGTTATGAAGCAGTCACAAAAACAAGAACGCGACAAGTACAATCAATTTCATATTATCTCAGCAAGTGGAAGAACTTTCTTGTAGAATATTCCACATGGGAGGATGAGAATTTTATACAGAAGCATCAAGAAATAATCAAGCGTTGAGGACAACACTTGTTTGAAGGAGAGGGGCATGTTAAGTCCCTATATTAATAGTATAGTCCCTTATTATGTTAGTGTATACCCCCTTATTGTTATTATTGTACCCTTGTAACCCCTATTTTGTTATTATTGTGCCCTTAAATTATTATTTTTAAGTCGGCTAGGATTACATTGTGGCCCACTAGGATTAAATTATGGCCCCATGGACTCCTATATATAGAAAGGAGGTTTTAACAAATTGTATCATCCAAGAATTGTTCATTTATGTAATGTATTGGAGGTTTCTCCTTGAAGTGGCTCATTTCTAAGGCGTTGATATCTCTTTTCTTAATGTATTGGAGGCTGGTTACACAACATCTT
>CM076575.1:1140997698-1141041466 GCA_034641835.2 Pinus albicaulis
GCTTCAGTTATTTTAGGAATGGATTCTAACTTTAAGGACTTTAGAGAATTCCAAGAGTCTTTGTTGAATTGTTAAGGAAGCTAAACTGATTCACTATTTATTTGTATAAATGTAAGCCTATGGGCAGATAGGGAGAGGCAGATCTGTTCAGAGTTGAGAGACAGAGTAGTGAAGTAGAAGGCCATCAAATTGAAGATCGGGCCCCAGAGAAGTAAGTTTTGTAATTAACTTAGTTTTAATTATATAGAGGAATTCAGAGTCAGATTGATCTGTGTATGAGGCTATGTGTTTTAACTTGAATAACAATGGGGAGAATCGATCACTGGAAGGATCGATTCTAGTAAAGTATTTGATTTCCTATCTCAATCTATGTATGAAAAACTGGATGCATTCCGAAATAAAGTGAGTTTATGAAATCATCATATGGTTGAAGAAGGGTTCGATTCCTTTCAATTTCTGAGTTGTTATGTTGTAAGGGAATTTGAATTGGTGTCTCTATATGAAAGACTATGAATTCTGTAATGTGTGGAGTGACTGCGTAAGATGGTGTGTATATTAGTAATTGTGGAATTCTGTGAATCGATCACAGGGTGATCTATTTCACATCTGACTCTTTCATTGATAAAATTTATATAGTGTTGAGTGCAATGCTGTTTCCATACACAGTCTTCAAATAAGGGGTCTAATTATAACTCTGTTATGCATACACCGTGTGTAAGGTCGATTAAGGAAAGGAAAATACTATGGTTCGAATAGTGTTGAAGAAGGAGGCAGAACCTCGAATAAGCTTGCAGCCAGAACCGGGAGCGTGAACAGTAACGGTGGTTTCAAACCACAAAACTGGCGGTCTCACAAAATATAAAAGTGGTAAGTTGTTTATTAAAAAAAATGCGATACATCTCCGTGGTTGACACGTAGCTTGGGTGGTATTCAAATACCACGAGTTTCACAAAGTTTTTGGGGGATAAACTACGGGTCAAAAAAATTTGCGATTGGCGTTGGATGCGTCGATCAAAGGATAGGACACTGGTCGCATCACCAAGCTGCAGGGTTGTTAAGCGAGGTATGTATTGAACCTGTGGGGCCCGGGGAAATTTACATGTGTTATCAGCATGGTTTTAAATCTAATTCAAGGCTTTGCTATAATTTTTGACAAAGGATGTAATATATATTAATATATTATTGTCGATATAAAATGCGCTAAGGAAGTATGAAGTTGTTGTGGGACCCGAACGGTTGTTGGGTTTTTTTTTAAATCAGATTCAAGGTATAAGGTTTGGAAAGCATTTTATATGCGTTGTAGTTTTGAATCAATGCTGATTCAACTTTATGTTCGGGTTGTTAAACTAAAGTTTTGAACCCTTGATCCAAATTCATGAAATGGGTAATGTCATATGATATTAACCATAGATCTGAAATAGGTGAAGTTCTGCACATGAAGGTTGATAAGGGCTTGTGTTATATGGTTTTATAATCATTGTTTAAGGAATAAAGCTTCTGCATGTTAGTGGTTGCCCAGATTTAAATTTATTGGGCAAAAATTAGAGTGCATTATTTGTATATGCATAGAGATTGGAGATTGAGGGTAGCCCGGGCATCGCTGAGTGGTGCCTCTTAGGCATCTAAACACATGTTTGGTTGCCTTCCTTTCTTTTACCTTTTCCTTACTTCAATTGATTCTTACTATGCACTGTCACATCAAATTAACATCTATAAAACCAAATAAATACATTTAACTTTCATACATTATAACTTACATTAATAACAATTTATGTAAATATTATATATGTTGCAAAAATTTTAAAGACTTTACAAAGGAAAATTTCTAAGAATTTTTTTATACACCGTGATTATTTTATAGATACAATAGCAATAGATGGAGACACCATTTTATTTAATGTAACCTTCCCTATGGTGTATTGAATCAATTTCAACAAAAAAATTTAATTCCAATAATAACGAAAAAGGTGTGCATCACTGCAACAGGAAGTAATCTGTTACATATGAGTACAAATTCTTACAAGATTATGTGTCAAAGTTTTTGCTGGGCACTTCAATATAAATATCTGAAATCACATAATAAAAAATGGATTTCCCAAAGTAATGTAGACGTTGGATATCTATTTTTGTGAATTTTTTTCTAGAAGGTATGTTTCTATATTTTCATGTCACTACTAGGAGAATACACCAACCAATGTTTAGGAGTATCTCTCCTAATCCAATGAAAAAGAATCCTCTCATAGGAATACTCTCTCGGACACTAGATTCTGATAGAATGGGATTATTATATCCCAGATATAGGACACACAGTTAGACGATTCAACCAATACATGTAGACTATAGACCTTTACTGCAATATTAAGTTTTTACTAGGATAGACTTTCTTGGACTGACACGAGAACCATATGGGCATCCTAGACTAGAGAATGGAGAGGATTGAACGACACCTCGACATTCCTCCAGCGGTCGGTGGTATCATATGCATATACGAAATATATGTGATATGAAAAATGTGCATATATAAAAGTTGTTTGACTTCTGTATATGTAAATATTTCGTATATTCACATGTTTTTTGTATATGCACAACTTCTGTATATGTGTTTGTTCCATATATGTGCATATTTTCTATATATGTGCATATCCTAAAGTTGTGCATTTATAGTAGATGCACATATCAAAAGTTGCACATATACAAAATATATACACATATACGAAAGATGCACATATATGGAAGATATGCACATATACAGAAGATATGTGCATATATGGAAGATGTGGATATACGGAAGATATGAAAATGTTTTTTGCATATGCACAACTTCGGTATATGCATTTTTCCATATATGTGCATATTTTCCATATATATGCATATAAAAAATTTGTGCATATACAATAGATGCACATATCAAAATTTGCACATATATAGAAGATATGCACATATACAGAAGATGTGCATATATGGAAGATATGCACATATATGGAAGATACACATATAGATACATTGCGCATATATGTACGATATGCATATATGCATATATGCACAGCTTCCGTATGTGCACATATCTTCTACATATGCACACAACTTTTGTATATGCATATCTTCCATATATTCTTTATATGTGCAACTTCCGAATATGCATATCTTCAATATATGTGTGTATCTTACGTACATGTGTAGCTTCTGTATATGCACATATCTTCCATATATGCAGAGTTTTCATATAAGCATACCTTTTGTATATGTGCAACTTCTGTATATACAAAGTTGCACATATACAGAAGATATGCACATATATGGATGAGACACATATACAAAAGTTGTGCATATATAGAAGTTGCACATATACGGAAGTTGCACATATACGAAAGAAATAATCATATATAGAGGATACAAATATACATAAGTTTCGCTTATATGGAAGATATGCGCATATACAGAAGATACACATATACGTGAAAAAACAAGCGAAAAAAACAATAATTGCCACCCCACATTACCATTATAAAGAAAATTTTATCAATTTTAGGCAGGCCTAGATCCAAGATCAGGTTCTTCTTCAGCCTAGGTACAAACATAACATCTTTGAGGTGAAGAGGGGAGGCTTTCTCCCTCTCAAAGGTGACAATACTAATTCTTGTAGCACTGTACCTCCCATCATCCCCCAATACGATATGCATATGGAGATACTCCTCCTATAGGATACTGAAAAACTCCTTGCACCCTGTCATATGGAACGAGGCACCTGAATCAAGGTACTACACACTCTCCATAATAGTTTTGGCAATGCATGCTATTAGGGTGAAGTCTAATTCGAATTTTGAAGCCAATGCTTCACCTCCTGCTCCTCCTCAAGGCTTCCTATTAGAGTTATTGTGGAGACATTTTATTGCATAATTTCCATATTTGTGGTAGTGGAAATGTTTTATCTTGCTCAAGTTTTTCTTATTGCCACTATTTTGGCTAGATTCGGGTTTTATTTAGTCTTCTTTCCTTTTCCCTTCTTCCCCTTCCAAGCTAAGGAAAAATTCTCCTCATCCTCGTCTTTGGATGATACTCCATCTCTGGTATTTCTCTTGAACTCTTCTTGAACCAAATCAGACCACAACATTTACCAATTTGGTAATTTTTCACTTCCATTCATAGTCGTGGTAGTTGTGATAGGATTTTGGAAGCCCTAGAAGAGTATAATTGATGAGGGGCTCTTCCTTGGCGCTATACTCGGAAGGGGGAAAGGGCTCATGATCAATTATTATCATATGAAAAGGGACGAGGGAATCACTTGAAGAAGACTTAAAATTTTGAAGAGGAAAATACAAAGGGGAGAGTGAAACATTATATTCAACGGGTCTCTCTTCCTCCAAATCATAATCTAAAGTCTCAAGTGATTTGAATATATAATAATAAGGGAGATGGGTGGGAGCCTAATCGATTTCATCATTATTAGTACTGAAGATTGAATCTCCCCTAAAAGGAGAGTCAACTATCTCCAATTTCCCCTCCTCATGCACAAGAAAATAGTAATCCTCGTTCCTAAGAGTATCTATGGATATGTCATTGTAAGTAATTCTCGAGAGAAAAGGAATATTAATCTCAACCTCGTCCTCCTTATCAGTGTCATAAATGGAAGCACATTCAAATCGATGACCAATAATTTCCCATTTCCCCTTTTCAATGCGGAAGTAATATTCAATTTCATCTTCCAAGGGGTTAATGGGATAACCTTCCTCAAGGTTCTCAAAAGGAGATTCATCGAGAGTAATATCCTTGAGAAAGGAAGGGTTAGTCTCAGCTTCACTTTCGATGGACTCATCCTTCCCAACACATGTGCCCTCAAAATCATCCTTTTCATCATGCAGATACAAGGAGGACTCATATTCCCATTCATCACTTAGATTTTCAAGGTATTTATGATGCTCGATGAAGGCTTCCTCTTGAATTATCAATGCGGGGCATACTTTAAAATTTCTAAGAAATCCATTAACAAACTCCTCAATAGATGAGATGCTCCTAGGTTCGTGATTTTGCAGCCAATATATTACACAAAATTTTCTTCATGTGACATATCACATTGCCTAAAAAATTTCATTTGTCAAAGTTTCTTTTTGTGTGACACAACACACTTTCTAAAAAATTTCTCCATCATAACAAAGGGTTTTGATACATCATATTGATCCAAACTTTCATTCATTGAAACATACCAGAATGCATCAACTTTTTTTCAATGTGGCACATTGCACTTTACCAAACTTTGTTTTGTGTCACATATTGCATATTGTCGAACTTCCTTTCCATGTGATAAATCACACCTAAAATTTCTTTGTCTATAACATATTACATCGCTCCAAACTTTCCTATGCCGCATAATGCACATTATCAAATATTCCTTCAATGTGACACATCACATTGTGTCAAAATTTATTTCTATCTGACATATTGCATCTTCTCAAACATTTGATCTCTATGACACATCACACCCAAACACACCAAATTCTTATTCCATGGAATATACATGAAATATGTTTCCAATAGCATGTCACACAAAAGATTGGTTTCATGTGATACATAAAGGTTTTCAAGGTTTAAGATATATTGTACCAAAATTTAAAAGAGGTGTGACACAAGGCATATTGCACTAAATTGTAGGAAATGTGCAACATAGGTTTGATAATGAATACCCAATGAAATGTTTCCATGTTATTACACATTACACATTGCCAATGTAACTTTTTGTATTGTGAGATTTTGGAGTGTGCATTTAGTTAAATTTTGAAGTCATGTTTTCTTCCAAGTTGCCAATAGTATCATTGGTAAACATTACCCAATGAGAATGAATACCGTGATCAGGGACTTTATGCCACCTAAGAGATGGTATCATCAATTGTGTTGTGGCGATGTATATGACTAAAAATAGACATTAATGGTTACAACTAGTGGTGGATATGATTGATGATTGGAAGCAAGAGGTTGGTAGCTAGAAGGGAAATGTTGGATATTTAGAAGTGCACCCATGATTATCCAAAAAATTTGAATGAGAACTCACACTTTTTTTTGTAAACTATGAAACTTTATATTACTCATGAAAACTGGAATACATAGATAACACTAGGCGCACAAAGGGAGCACTGAGACTCAACCCTCAACCCTTGTCACTTGGATGAGCCACTAAGAACTTCATAAACAAAATATCAATACATCAGTGCCTTACAAGAGGATCTGGTCTCCTTTCCATGCAAGTTATACACCAAAGAAAAAGTAAAAGACCATGCACGAGTGTCGAAACAAATCCCACACCAAACAAACTTCTCATAATACATAGAAACCTTCCAATGAGTCATGCTGAAGAGCCCAACATGCCACTGTTGAAATTGTCAATCCACTAAAGAGGAAACCACAAACGCTAACCTGAAAACAAGAAAACCAAATTCAAAACATACATATACCACCTTGTGCATCAAACAACATATAAGAAAGGAAACACTAGAGAGGGAAGGAGAGAAACATACACATCCCACAAAAGGGTCATGACCCTGCTATTTCGCCGTAATCTGTAGATCCAAAGGCCATCCACGGGCACACAAGAGACAAAAACAATAACTTCAAGAGAGACCCAAATTTTTCCAAACACCACATTTGTTCATTGAACATTATCTAGAGACGACACAATTATGAGAACCCTTGTACTAGAGTCGGGGGGATCAAATGTAAACTCACATTAACTATTAATGTTAGTTATTATTATTATTAATTATGTTAAGTAATTTATAAAAAAATATCTATAAATTTGATCTCCACTGATGTATAGAAGTGCTGCGAAGAGTGCATCGTTCATAATGTTCACTCTCATGTCTCCTATGGGATGTGGGATGAACATTACTAGCTATTGATTCGTAATTGTGGGTTTTCTAAACAGAAAGAATGCTTGGATTCTACCCGACATATTCACTGATTCTCGATCCATGGCCACTGTGGAATCCCCTAGTTGTGACTATTTGACCCAAAACCGATCGATATCTAGCCATGAGAAGGTTGAAGAGAGCTTCTTAAGGCCTTACGTCCTCGATCATCAGTCAAAAACGTCATGGCATTGAAGCACTCACCGAACCAATCCCCTTTCATTAATAGTAGGGCCATATTATATACGTGATAGCAAGGAAGGCTCAACTGGCACAAGGTCAAAAAGGATGGCCTATCATCATTATAAATTATAAATTATAGAAATTTAAATATATATGAGAACTTAAATAATTTTTTATTATATTATAGGTGATTAAAAAATATAATGGGTGGGTTAATTCAATTAGCCCAAAATGAATGGTTCAAGGGAAGAGTTTATTGGATATCCTTGAACCACCTTTTATATAAATATTATATTATAAGACAGATAATATATTATAAGTGGTTAGAGAAATAAATAAATGCCTTTAACTATTAAATCCATTCTAACATATATCTGTTTTCTTTATTCTTTACTAAAAAAAATATTTTATTTTATTTACAAAATATTGGCATAGTTTTCTTCATGGATGAAATCGATATTTAATTTTATCAATACAATTTAGAAGATATTTGTGATTTCTTCTTGTTTAAAATAAAATTTTTGAATGCATAAATGAATTTAGTGCCCTGCAAAACTAGTGAACCACTTGATATTTACAAATATACAATTTAAAAACTTATAAATTTTAAATGTATTTTCCAGATTTTAAACAAAATTAATAAAGAAAAAAAATATTTATTTAATAATTTTTTTTTTATCTTCCTCCAAAATTTGATTTATTTATTTTTGGTAAAATGGATGAGTACAACATCTTGAAAATAGTCTTTATTTAACCAAGATAAAACAAAGGAAGCCCTAGTTGTAAAATAGTAAAATATTTGTATTGGACTGGAAAATTCTTAGATATAATAGTAGTTACCCATCACTCTATCATCCAAACTCACAGGTGGTGTGACATCTTAGTCCTTGTGGGCTTTCTGTAATGGCTCCTGACACAACTGTTATAATAGATATTTTGTGTCGATCAACATCAAATAGGTGTGAATATGTTTTTTAAAAACAATTGATTCACGTGAAACTTATGAATGATGGTCTATTCACAAGAAATAATATGGTCCAGTAGAAAGAGGATTAATTTGCCGAGGAAAAAAAGATCTTAATAGAAATTATTGAGTATGACTTTAAAAAAACCTATATGATTAGAACATGAAAGCACAGTTCATGCACTTTGTAGAGAGTGGAGAGCTTTTCTTTAGGAGAGGGAAAGGTGCCAGCAGATTTTCCTATTTGGAGGAATGTTCCACTATAATTATCTATTTATGTTCAACTTCTGTGTAACATGGGATTTCGCAAATCAATTAACGATTAACAGCAGGAGCAATGTTCCACTATAATTAGCTATTTATGTTTAGCCTTTGTGTAACCCATGAGATTTTGCAAATCAATTAACGATTAAAAGTAGGATTCAACCCAGGAAGTCTGGTTTTTGGCCTTCTTAAGCAGAGGTCGAAGGCACTAGTAAGCAACACCAAGAGCAAGATATCATTGCGATGGAAAGGAAGGAAAAATGAAACTTTCAATTGAGGAGAAGGTTAAGAAATACACCTGCACGGTAAATATTTTCCAATTGTCTTCTATCCAAGGCATGTTAATAGGTCACACTCATGCATGGACTTATTTAGTGAAATCTATGGAGTGAATACCCAATGGTTAGAAAATGTGCAAGGCATGTTAATAGGTCACACCTAGGCATGGAATTATTCAGTGAAATCTAAGGAGTGAATACCCAATGGTTAGAAAACGTGTAGTAGCGGATTTTTCGAAATTACTCTCTGCGGGTGACTGTGAAATCCCTGATAATAGGATTCAGATCTTAAAGAAAGAAAGCAAGCTGGTTAGTAAACTTAAGAAAGAATCCTAAATTTCAAGCATGTACAATGGCAGAGTTGAGCATAGAAGAGAAATAAATGGAAAAGTAGGCAGGGATGTAGCAACTGTTTATTTGTTGAAGGCAAGCAGAAATTGTCTTTCACATTTTGATTTCCTGAACCACAGTGAAATCCATGCCATCTCAAACGAACATGATATTTGTCTTCTTCTTGTGCAATTCTATGCATAAACTTATGATTTATATGAATTACGTATCTAGCATCGCATAGAATTCTGTTTTATATGAATTACGTATCTGGCATCACTCTTCTCCGGAGCGGCATTCACGGGCTCTGTGATGTTTTTGCTATTTCCACTCCCATCCTTGGCAACCACGGAGTTCGGTTTCATCTGGGCCGTAGATTTACTTACCATCAGTGATGGATAACCGAGAATAGGAATAGATGTTTATGTTGGGTGCTTATGCTATTGAATAAATTGATGAAACCACTAGGAACCCATGGGAAATCCATAGCCTCTACGAATATATATTCGAAGCTAGAATTTTCAGTGGATTTTGTTCATTGCGAACCAGTGAATGATCCCCAGATATGGAGCCAAAGGTCACAGAAGCGAATCCATATTTGGTAGATCTAATTTACTTTGTTGTTTCTTTAATCAGTACCACCAAACCTATTGGTTGTTATGTTGAGATTAATATCTCAAAACCCCCTCCTAATCTCAACTGTTACAAGTGGAGGCACTAACATTGCCTAATTTCTTTCTTTGAAATTCAAATACAGTATTTCCCAATGGCTTTGTGAAAATACCTGCAAGCTGATATTTGGAACCACAAAAAGAAAGTGTGATGTCCCCATCATTGACAAGTTCACAAATTAAATGAAAACGTGTGTCAATGTGCTTGCTCTTTTTGTGAAAAACATGATTTTTTGATAAAGAAATTGTTGAACTGTTATCACAGTAAATTGGATTTGGCTTCTTCTGAATATCTAAAATGTCTTTCAATAATCTTCTCAACCATACTGCTTGACAAGCTGCTGAATTTGCTGCTACATATTCTGCCTCTGCAGAAGATATTGAAACAATTGACTTTTTCGTGGATGCCCATGAAATCAGATTTGTTCCAAGATTAAAAACATACCCTGAGGTACTTTTGCGATCATCTAAACTCCCTGCATAATCGTTGTCTATATAACCTGAAACTGAAAAATTTTCAGAATGTGTATAAAACAAACCATAGTCTATGGTCCCTGCAATATACCTTAAGATCCTTTTTGAAACCTGCCAATGAGTAAGCTTTGGTGATTGCATAAACCTGGAGAAAAAACTTTTTGCAAACATAATATCTGGTATAGTTGCAGTTAGATACAACAAACTGCCAACTAGGCTTTTATACAATGTGGGATCAACAGATGGTGCTACATCTTCTTTGCTGAGTTTGGTACCTTGAGAAATTGGTGTATCAGCTGATTTGCAATTGGTCATTCTGAACTTTTGAATGATATTAGTGGCATATTTTTGTTGACCAACAAAAATGCCATTATCAGATTTGTGAATTTCAATTCCTAGGAAATATTTCATGACTCCTAGATCTGTCATTTCAAACTCTGCTTGCATTGCTACTTTGAAATCTTATAACATCATATTTCCTATATAAAGAAGATCATCTACATAAAGGCATACAATAAGAATTTTACCTTCATGAGATTTGGTATACAAAGTGGGTTCATGGCTTCTTTTGGAAAAACCACTTTTGATGAGATAGGTGTCAATGCGACTGTACCAAGCTCTTGGAGCTTGTTTCAAACCATATAAAGCTTTCTTCAATCTATATACTTTATGCTCTTGTCCTTTCACTTCAAAAACTAGAGGCTTCTCTACATAAACTTCTTCCTGTAATACAACATTTATGAAGGAATATTTTACATCAAGCTGATAGAATTTCCATTTGTGTTGAGCTGTTGTGGACAAAATGGTTCTGAAAGTGTCTAACCTTGCTACTGGAGCAAATGTTTCACCATAGTCGACACCAAACTGTTGTGAGAATCCTTTCGAAACCAGCCTTGCCTTATGTTTCTCAACTTTTCATTTTTCATTTAGCTTGGTCTTATATACCCATTTTACACCAATTTTTGTTTTGTCTCTTGGGAGATCAACTAATTCCCAAGTCTGATTTTTCTCTATGGCAGCAATTTCTTGGTTCATTGCTTCGACCCAATGCTTTTCTTTAACTGCTTGTTCAAAATGATTCGGTTGAGTTGAAAGGAATGCAAACATATTATGTTCTTCAGATTCATGCTCTTGTTCATATATCTCTCTGATACTTCTTGTTTTCTGTCCCTCTTCTGAATATGTTTGATCAGTGACTAAATCAGTGCTTGATGATGTTCCATTTTCAGAATGTGTTGGTTGTTCTTGAACCTGCAATCTTGGAGACTGTGGTGGATAAAAAGGCTGATTTGAAGTTTCATCTACATGGTCAAACCAAGATTTATTTTTGAAAATTTTCACATCTGTACTTATAATGAAATTTTTGGAAATGGGGTTATAAAGTCTAAAGGCTTTCGAATGCTCATTGTAACCTACAAATATGCATTTCTCACTTCTATCATCAAGCATTTTTCTTAGTTTTTCAGGAACATGAGAAAAAGCTACTGATCCAAAGATTCTAAAGTGTGACACATTTACCTTGTTTCCATCCCATGCTTCTTGAGGTATTTTATTTTGTATGCTTGATGTTGGAGATCTGTTAAGAACATACACTGATGTTGACACTTCTTCAGCCCAATAGTTATTTGTCAACTTCTTCTCCCGTAGCATGCATCTCGCCATGTTCATGACCGACTAATTCTTTCTTTCTGCTACTTCATTTTGCGGTGGAGTGTATCTGGTTGTGTACTGCATTAGGATACCTTTTTGTCGACAAAATGTTTTGAATTCATTTGAGGTGTATTCTCCTCCTATGTCTGATCTGAGTACTTTCAAGATTTTTCCACTCTGTTTTTCTACTTCTACCTTGAACTCTAGAAATCTAGAAAAGGTATCTGATTTGTTTTTTAAAAAATACACCCATATCTTCCTGCTAAAGTCATCAATAAATGTCAAAAATTAGAAACTACCACCAATGGACAATATCTACATTGGACCACATATGTCGGTATGGACAAGTGCCAAAGGCTATTTCGCCCTTGAGGTTGATGAGGGAAAGCTATCTCTTTTATGCTTGGACAAGACAAAAACTTTACAATTACAGACTTTTTCACTGATAGTGGGTAGACCAATGACTATAGATTTCCTTTGAAGAAGATTGAGACTCTTGACTGGAATGTGACCATACGTAGAATTCCATAGATGAGTTTCATATATTCTTGATATATTGTGTACTAAATATTGGTTGGTATTTTGGCTTCTAAGGGTCAATGGAAACATACTACTCTTGGTCTTTTCAACTTTTGCTATCAATCTTTTATGAGGATATTTTTCATATATATAGCAAGTGTTCTTTTGAAACAATACATCATAGCTATGTTCCATTAATTTTCCTACACTAAGGAGATTAAGTTTGAACTGAGAAACATAATAAACATCAGGGATGTATTTGTTTTGATTCTGCTTAGTAAGAATAGGAACAATACCTTTTCCTTCAGCTTTAATACTTGTACGATCTCCAAGCATTATCTCCGATGTTCTGGAAGCATCTAGAGAAGAAAGAAGTTTCTTGTTGCCTATCATGTGATCGCTGCATCCGCTGTCGAGCAACCAAAGATATTCACTCTGTTTTTCTTCTGATAGATGGCATGAAAGAAACATGGTCTCTGAGGATTCTCCTTCACTGTTAGAGAGATTGATATAGCCTTTGTGCTGATCTGATTGTTTCTTTCTACAGTCGTGTTCGCAGTGGCCAAAATTCTTACAGTAGTAACATTGAACACTCGATCTGTTCCATGACCTTCCTCTCTGATTTCGGTTTTTTGGAGGTCTCCACTGCTCTGCTGCATGATGATGATCAGATCTGCCATTTCTTTTGCCTCTGCCTCACTTGTTGCCACCTCTATATCCTCTGCCTCTACCTCTGTCAAATGAGAGGTGTGCTTTGAAAGCTTGTTCCGTGGAATCTGCTATCAGATTGAGTCTTGTTTCGTGTGCCAAAAGTGATCCAGTCAAATGTTATACTGAGAAAGTTTTAAAATCTTTGGATTCCAAAATGGCTGTCACAATCATGTCATATTTCTTCAGTAGACTTCGAAGAAATTTTTCAACAAATTTCTGATCTGTAATGGTTTCGCCAATGAGTTTGATCTGATTGATTGTTCCCATGACTCTGGTCATGAACTGATCCACATTCTTGGTGTCAACCATATTTAGAGTTTCAAACTGAGCTCTCAATGTTTGCAGTTTAACCGTCTTTACTGTATTATTTCCTTGATACACAGCTTGCAAAATATCCCAACATTCTTTTGCTGTTGTCGCACCAGTTATTTTGTCAAAAATAGAATCATCGACTGAATTTTGTATCTAGCATTTGGCTCTGTGCTCCTTCTTTCTGAGTTCAATAGCTGCATTTCTCTGGTTATTGGTCATGGCTGCCCATGATTCTTGGGTCAGCTCTACATAAGCAATCAGAATCGTGTCCCAACAATCTTGTGCTTGTAAAAAGGTTTTCATTCTCAAATTCTAAAATTCATAATTTTTGCCAATCATATTTGGTGTCTGTGGCAAAGAACTTGAAGAGGCCATTATTTCTTCAAATGCTAATATGCGCCTTTTGTAAATATCCTAAAAGTACTTTTTTTTAAATCTCTTTTAAAAACTTAAAAAAAATCTCGAAACCCTCTTTAAATTTCAGCTTCCAAAAAAAAAATTCCTTTAAAAAAAAAAAAAAATTCACCATATGCTCTTTCAAACCTCTTTATAAAAACCTTTGAAAAAATTATAAGTTTTTTTACAAAAAAAACTTTAAAAAACTTCTTTATAAAAAGGGCTTTCACCTTTTTAAAGTCGATACCTCAAGATCTTAAAACTTTAAAATGACACATTGAATGCCTTTCACCCTTTTTAAAATCGACCGTTCAAGAATGAGCTTTCCCTTTAAAACTCAAATCAATTTTAAAATCCTTATATAAAGCTTTGACTCGATTTTAAAATCGTTATATAAAGTTTTGACTTTCAATACTTTGAACGGTATGCATTAAAAAAAATTCACATTCACCTTAACGCAGATAAAAACACCACTGGCGCAGTCTCGATTTGAACAGCTGCGACTAAAAACAAAACGATGCAAGGCAAAAAAATGGGGCGGGTATGGCTTTTATTCTCGCACCAATTCTTTTTTTTGGTGCGTTGGCACGAGTATCAACTTCATAGTCATGCCAGCCAACTTCTCCTCTTTGCTGCTCCTTCTTGGCTCTATTTCTTCTCTCCAAGGAGGCTTATGCAAGCTTGCTCTGATACCATGAGAATAATTGAGAAACTGAAACATAAACTGGAGAAATTCATTTAATTTATTGTCTGCTAGGTGTCATAGGTAGTTGAGTTTTACTTCAGTTTACTTCAGTCATTTATTGTTGATGTTTCCAATGTATTCCCATTCAACTATTTCGTAATATTGAGATGAGAAACTTTCTTCTCTAGTTTACGTTTTAGTTTCTCAATTCTTCTCACGGTATCAGAGCGTAGGTCACGAGTTCGATACACACCCGACTCGCGTTGGGGGGGAGATTGTTGGACATTGGATAAACCAATGCTCCCCGTGTGTTTCATGACATGGACTAACTACGTTTCATGGATCCTTATCTCTGGCGATGCGATCGTTGACTAACACTTGCGGGTTTTGGTCTAACGGAAATCGTGATTCCCAACATGTTATGCTGGTGGGATTCAAAATACATGGAAAACTATGACCAAAGCTTGCGAAATTGGTGAAGTTGAAGCACGTGACTCCCAGATTTCCAATGTTTTTGCTCAGACTTCTTCCTTCTTTTAATGGCTTCTATCACCTTTGTGTGAAACCATTCTACAAGCTTTAATTTGATGATCATTTGTAATGGGATCTCTTGTCTGTCTTCGCTCACCCTTGTCTCCAAACATGGGTTCTGCTATAATCTGAGCTTCCAACCTTGTAATCGCCCCACGCACATCCATAGGGATCTTTCTGATACATGCCCATGTTGTTTTCAGGTAATAGAGATTCCAGTAAGCTTTGGCAGTTCGTGAAAGGTGGTGACAGGTGGTCAACATGCAACACAGGTGGTTAACATGCAGCACACATGTGATAACAACTTAGACAAATTGTTTCTTAGAGCCCATTCTCATAACTTTTAATGTAGTCAAACTAATGTTAGCATTAGACTACCTTTTAATGTCTTTAAATTAATAAAAAATATATATAATCTAACTCTAGGGCCTCTAGCTGCTATAAAAGGCCAAAACCACTAAATAACTTCATCTATGATTATATGCAAAAACCACTAAATAATTTCAACTATGCTTATATATCCTTAACAAAACGACTAAAAACAACACTAAAAAACTAATGCTAAACTACACAACTGGATCACTATAGTCCCATTCCATGAAGTCAGGGACTAATAATCAAGAAATTGACATAGCAATCAGGTGTGCATCAACCCGATGTAAAACTTTATAACACAACGCCAACCTGGTTCACAAAGGAAAACAACGAATCAATATTTTTTTAAATACCATTCAATGTGTTAACAACATACATACAAGTGTTACAAGTTGTGATGCATTGTGTCTCCCATTCCTTTCTTCAAACAAGTGGCATCATAAGTGAATGATATGGGGAGCTCTCTATCTCACTAGTCAAAATCTGTTAACTTCCTTTTCTTTCCTTTTGAAAACACATTCGGATTCATTTCAACGTTTTATGACATCAAAGTATTTGAATTTGCTCGCACTAGACAACATTTTTCAAAATAGGAAAATGATATTTATCAAATTATTTTCCATTATTTTTATAATTTATAGGAAAATGATATTTATCAAATTATTTTCCATTGTTTTTATAAGTTTTCTTTTTAGATAGCTTAGCTTAGGTTATTAGCGGGGATAATTTTAATGATGGGAAATTATCTTGAAGTTTAAAATGTTGGCGAATTTCACTAGTCCCTAATATGTGAACTATAAAATTTTATTGATATGTTTGTAAAATTATACAAATTTATAATGATTTTATATATAGTCTCTATATAATGTTGGCTATTTATAAGGTAAAATAATTTTATATTGTAAAATTTGGGCGAATCATTTTTACAAAAAAATGGAAATTGGCGAATCTTTTTTTTGGAAAAATCATTGAAAATTAGCCCACCTGCGATTATTAGCCCCTAAAATTTTCCATGGTTATTAGTGTTGAAATAAAAATAAATTCAATTGGTTTGTTTTTTTTTACAGATGTAAATAAATAAATTAACCATCTAAAAGCATTTGTCCAAAATAGAAACCTTAACTTTTACCAAGAACTAACCTAACCTAGCCTTTGCAATATTGTATTATTCCAAATATGTTGTTGAAAGCCTGTGCACTATTGTATTATTCCAAATATCTTGTTTTCAATAGTAATAAATCGACCTACATACATTATGGTCGCACCATACATAGATTTGGCATCGTATATTAAAAAAAATAAAAAAAATATAGCTTTCTATACACAAAATTAATTATAATACATGCCAGCCAAGAGATTTGTTTCAAAGGGACTTCCTAAAAACTTTACACGGGAGACCAAACAATTGTTAAAAATGATATCATAAAATCACACTCTAACGAAGTTATCCTGATCCTGGTGGAATGGGGTACACGGTTGGATTCTTCTAGGTTTGCTTGGCTGCTAAAATATTGTCAACTTTGGGCAGTGTTAATTTTATGGAAAATTTTAGGGGCTAATATTCGTAGGTGGGCTAATTTTCCATGGTTTTTCCAAAAAACAGATTCGCCAATTTCCATTTTTTTATATAAATGATTTGCCCAAATTTTACAATATAAAATTATTTTACCTTAAAAATCGCCAACATTATATAGAAAATATATATAATGTCATTATAAATTTGAATAATTTTACAAATACATCAATAAAATTTTTTATAGTTTTCATATTAGGGACTAGTGAGATTCGCCAATTTTTTAAACTTCAAAATAATTTTCCATCCTTAAAATTTTCCCTGGACTTAATTTATTTTGACATTTTGCGGATTGGACTCTAAATTTCTCCTAGATGGAAAAAGTTGCTCCTTATATCCTTTGATTTTGTCTTCTAAATTGCTTCCCGGATTAGAGATGACACAACAATGAATAATGTAGGGATTTTGAAAACATGAGATCTCTGGTTCTTATCAACAACATGTGCATGCCTTGAATGACGTAGACACTATGTGCACATAGGTGTGTTGGAATTTCTGAATAATTCTGAACAACAGAGAGGAAACTATAATTCCTCTTCTACAACACAGAGATTATATAAAAATTCATATAGAGAGAGGTGAATGGAGTAAAAAATATGTTTCTATTAGACTTAAAAAACTATTACAAAATGAGTGTCTTCAGAACTTCTGTTTTTCTAGATTACAAAAAAAAAATTGCTGCTACAAAACACAGCTCTTCAACTTCTAGAATATGCTGCTACACACACAGAGTTCTTCTAAAACTCTTCTGGCATATGCTGCTACACACACAACGTTCTTCTAAAACTCATTTAATTGCCCTCTCTGTCTTTTTCTATTTTCTTCTACTCACACAATGCTCTCTGGTTTTGTTTTTTGCCTTCCAGTTTTTTCTCACAATACACAGTCTACACTTTTCTCACAGCACATTACAATACTTATATATATTTTAAATATAATACATTTACAATATATATATATATATATATATATATATATATATATATATATATATATATATTACATAAGTTTAAAAACCAAAGTTTAAAACATATTTAAAATATTCTGCGGTAAAAAGAACTTAACCAAGGTTAAAACCTTCAATACATACATTGCCATAAAATAAAATAAAAACATTAAAACAAATGTTCGTTCCATTATGCTTTCCGTGGGGTTCTTGGAGAGCATTCACTCTAGCTCTTTTACTCTCCCGGAATTACTTTGTTTGTGAAGTGGTGGGTCCATTGGTGAGATGAAATCGCTCGTTCTGGTGGGTGCTCTCCTCTTTGCTCCTCGTGGTTTGCTGCTCCACCGAAACATTGCTGGAAAACAAGTCAAAAACAGATGTGGTTGCTGGAGAATTTAATGAGGTGGGTGAATGGTTAAGGCGGGAGGTGACTGGTTGTGTGAAGTTTTGAACTGGGGATTGTTGCCCCTACTGCTGTCCTTTACCTTTTCCATCTGTGTTTATTTTTTTTGTCCTACAGCTGTGTGCAGCAGTTGGAATTAAATTCCAACACTCCTCCTTAATTTCAACTGTTGGATTTTCTTCCATACCCAGACATTTTCTCATGTAATTAAAAAAAAATTTCCCCAATGGTTTTGTCAATATATTAGCAAACTTCTCCTCTGTTCTACAATGCTGTAAAACAATCTCACCATTTTTCACTAATTCTCCGCTGTAGTGATACTTGGCATCTATGTGTTTCGTTCTCTTTTGAAACACATAATTATTTGATAATGCTATTGCTGAGCTATTATCACAATAAATTGTTTTTCCTTTTACCTGTTCATGACACAAACTCCTAAATATTCTTCTCATCCAAACTGCTTGACACACTGCTGTTATAGCTGCCACATACTCTACCTCTATTGTAGATAATGCCACAATTGGATGTTTTCTATAAGCCCATGAAATGGCTCCTGAACCCATAAGAAAAACATAACCAGAGGTGCTTTTCTGGTCATCTACACTTCTAGCCCAATCACTGTCAGTGTAACCAATTAACTCAAAATTTTCTGAAGTTGTATATAAAATTCCATACCTCTTTGTTCCTTTCACATACCTCAGAATTATTTTTGCTGCTTGCCAATGTGCCTCCTTTGGCCTTTCCATAAATATGGAAATTAAACTCACAACATGCATAATATCCGGCCTAGTTGCAGTCAAATACATGAGGCTGCCAACTATGCTCTTGTACAAACTAGGATCAAAATCCTTGCTGTTGTCTTCTTTGCTAAGTTTCAATCCAATCACTGTAGGAGTAATTGTTGCATTGCAATCCTGGATATTAAATCTTTCCAAAACTTCATTCACATACTTTGCTTGAGAAATAAAAATTTTATTTTCATTTTGTTCTACTTCTATTCCTAAGAAGTATCTTAGCAATCCCATATCATTCATCTCAAATTCATCCTTCATGATTGTTTTAAAATTTTTAATGAGGTAAGCATCATTACCTATGAATATCACATCATCAACATATAAAACAACAATCATCATCTTACCATCTTTCTCCTTGATGTATAATGTGGGTTCTCTTTCACATTTTTCAAACCCATTTTCCAGTAGATAGGCATCTATCCTATTGTACCATGCTCAAGTTGGTGCTTGTTTTAGCCCATAAAGAGCTTTATTCAATCTGCAAAATTTGTGCTCTTGGCATGCTTTCTCATAGCCCAAAGTTTTTTCAACATAAACCTCTTCCAACAAAACTCCATCTAGGAAAGCTGATTTTACATCCATTTGGTAAACTTTCCACTTGTGTTGTGCTACTATGGACAACACTACTCTCACTGTTTCCATTCTTGCAACCGATGCGAAAGTTTCCTCATAATCTCTCCCTTGTTGCTACTTGTAGCCTTTGACAACAAGTCTGGCCTTGTGCCTTTCAATCTTACCTTCAGCATTTCTTTTGGTCTTCTAGACCCATTTAACTCCAATGACTTCTTTGTCTTTTGGGAGATCAACTAATTCCCATGTTTTATTTTTCTCTATGGAATTCATTTCTTCATCCATGGAATCTATCCATTTCTTATCTTTTACAGCTTCTTCAAAAGGAATAGGATCATCAATATGACAATATAATGCAAATAAAGAGTTCATACCTTCGTTTGTTGCCTCTTGCTCATAAATGTCATTCAAATTTTTGAACCTTTTTCCTCTTTCACTTGTTGAACTTGTGTTTGTAGAAGCACTCAAATATGCTCCTTGTGGTGTGCTTGTAGAAGCACTATCATTTCTTCTCAAGGGTTTCCTCTTTCCTGCTTGTGGTGTCCCTTGCTGTCCTTATGTTGGTGGAGGTGGTGCTACTAATGAGGGATGTATTTCAGCCATCTCATCCTCATTATCATCATGAGACAAGCAACTCTTCACATTGATTGTTTTCTCAATGCTTCGATCCCAAACTTCTTCCTCAATGAACTGAACATCTCTACTTATAAAAAACTTCTTGTTGGATGGGTTATACAGTTAGTATGCCTTGGATTCGTCACTATATCCAATAAATATGCCCTTCTCCCCCTTACTGTCCAACTTCTTCCTTAGCTGATCTGGAATGTGCGCATAAGCCACACAACCAAATACTCTCATGTGGGTGACATGCTGTTTTATGCCGCTCCACGCTTCTTCTGGAACTCTGTTCATAACTTATATGGTTAGGCATCTATTTAAAATATACACTGCATAATGTACAGCTTTAGCCCAATATTCATTTGGCAAATTTTTTTCCTTTAACATACTTCTTACCATCTCAATGATGGTTCGATTTTTCCTTTCAGCAACTCCATTTTGCTGCGGTGTATACCTTGTTGTAAATTGTTTATTTATCCCATTTTCCCTACAAAAATGCAGGAGATATTTTGAGATATACTATCCTCCTCTGTCTGTCCTTAAAACTTTAATACGCTGCCCACTTTGATTCTCTACAAGAGCTTTAAAGTGGCATAATTTCTCAAACACTTCACTTTTATTTTTCGAGAAATAAACCCAATTTTTTCTTGTGAAATCATCAATAAAAGTTAGCATATATTGGCTACTTTCTAGTGATGGTGTTTGCATTGGCCCACACAAATCTGAATGGACAATTTCTAAGGGTGCCTTTGCCCTTATTCTCTTTCTTGATGGAAATATTTCTCTATGTTGTTTGCCCAAGATGCAACTTTCACATAGGCTGTCCGGTTTCTCAATCAATGGTAATACCTTTACCATTATTTTCTTGTGCAACAAATTTAGACCTCCGAAATTGAGATGTCCAAATCTCAAATGCCATAACCAGTTCTCATATTTCACTTCCTTTGAAAGACTTATTGTGTTACAGCTGCTACATTTCTTCTTTCCATCAAGTCAACTTTGAGCTTGAGAGGAAACATCCTATTGCTGGTCATCTGCACCTCTGCAATGAATTTCATGCTTGGAGGTATGTCCATAATTCTGCACACATAATTTTTGAAAAATACATTGTAACCTTTGTCAATGAGTTTCCCAACACTCAAAATATTAAATTTCAAGCCAAGAACATAGTATACATTTGGCACAAATTTCTTCTCTCCATTTCTCGCAAGGATACTTACTCTGCCTTTTCCCTTGACAAATATTTTACTATCAGTTCCTGTTGTTACTTTAGATTTAACATCTTCATCAAGATTGGAAAACATTTCTATGTTTCCAATCATGTGATTACTGCAACCTAAGTCTAAGAACCATAGATCATCTTGTATATATTGTGCTACATTAAAATTTAATAGCACATTCTTTGGGTTCTTTTCTTCTCTTGTAAAATTAGCATTTTGCCTATTATTCATGTCATATTGCTTTTTCCTACACTCATTTTCATAATGTCCATATTTTTTGCAGTAATGACACTGGACATGGGATTTTTCATACCTTTCTCCATGCGCATGATGATGTTCACCTTGTTGGCTACTTCTTTGGCCTTGGCTTTGATTCTGGTGGCTGCCCCTTCCATTTGTATTTACTAGATTGTTTCTTCCTCCTCGGTTCTGGCTTCTTCCTCTACCTTTTCCTCTGTAGTTTCCTCTGCCTTGACCTCAGCCTCTTCCAAAGGACATTTGGGTCTTGAAGGCATGCTCCAAAGATGAGTCAGTTGTTCTGCTCAATCTTTGTTCATGTGTTATCAGTGATGCATGAAGCTCATCTACTAAAAACTTTGAGAGATCCTTGGTCTCTTATATTTCCACTACTATGGCATCAAATCTTGAGGGTAAAATTCTCAAGTTCTTCTCCACTATCCTTCTTTCTTCAAGTGTCTCTCCATGAGACCTTTCCTGGGTAACCAACTCAATCACATGTGTGAAGAGTGAGTCTGTGTTATCAGACTCTTTCATACATAGAGTTTCAAAGTCTTTCCTCATAAATTGTAGCTTTGTTGTCTTCACCTTCTCCATACCTTGATAGGTTGTATGGAGGGTATCCCATGCATCCTTGGACCTCTTAGCTGCTGCTATCCTTGGGAATACAATTTCATGCACTTCTTGATAGGGATAGAAGAGGGATTTTTAGTCCTTCTTCCTATTTCTCTTCAGTAAATCCTTCTCTGCCTGTGTCAAGCCATTAAACTCTTGTTCATCTGCTGGTTCTTCAAAACCATCTTCAACAAGCTCCCATAAATCTTGAGAGGAAAACAGGGCTCTCATGGTGATTGCCCAATAATCATATTTCTTCCCATTAAACTGTGGGAGTTGATTATTTCCAATACTCATTCTTGTGTTGGCTCATGCCATAGCTAGCTTACTGCACTATGCTAAAAACTTGATTGTGTTTTTTTTAAATAAACTGTCTCTATGCTGAGAGATAAAACTCTGTCTTCAATAGAATCTCTCTCTAATAGACTTCCTTCTATATTTATCTGGACTGTATTCTAATGCAAACACAAAACTTTTTTTCTCTAAAATACCTGGACTTTGTTGAGCCTTCACTCTGCTGGAGAACTGCTACAACAACTCCTTCTTCCTTCGGCTTCTTTAACAACTTCAAAGAGCCTGGACTAGCTTTGATACCATGTTGGAATTTATGAATAATTCAGAACAACAGAGAGGAAAATATAATTCCTCTTCTACAACACAGAGATTAAAAAAAAATTCATACATAGAGAGATGAATGGAGTAAAAACTCTGTTTCTATTAGACTTAAAAAACTATTACAAAATGACTGTCTTCAGAACTTCTGTTGTTCTGGATTACAAAAAAAATTATGCTGCTACAAAACATAGCTCTTCAACTTCTGGCATATGCTGCTACACACACAACGTTCTTCTAAAACTCATTTAACTTCCCTCTCTGTATTTTTCTATTTTCTCCTACTCAGACAGTGCTCTCTAGTTTCGTTTTCTGCCTTCCGGATTTTTCTCACAATACACAGTCTACACTTTTCTCACGGCACATTACAATACTTATATATATTGTAAATATAATATATTTACAATATATATATATATATATATATATATATATATATATATATATATATATATATATATATATATATATATATATATATATATATATATATATATATATATATATATAGATAGATAGATAGATAGATAGATAGATAGATAGATAGATAGATAGATAGATAGATAGATATATTACATCAATTTTAAAAACCAAAGTTTATTATAATAAAATACGTGGTAAAAATAATTTAAACTTCGGGTTGCCAAAACTCGCATATTAAATACATACATTGTCGTAAAATAAAATAAAAACATTAAAACAAATGTTCGTTCCATTATGATTTACGTGGGGTGCTTGGAGAGCATTCACCCCAAATCTTTTACTCCCCCGGAATTTCTTTTGTTTGTGAAGTGGTGGGTCCAGTGGTGAGATGAAATCACTCATTCTGGTGGGTGCTCTCCCCTTTGCTCCTCATGTTTTGCTGCTCCCCCGAAACATTGTTGGTGATCAAGTCAAAAACAGATGTGGCTGCTGGAGAATTTAATGAGGTGGGTGAATGGTTAAGGTGGGAGGTGACTGGTTGCGTGAAGTTCTGAACTGGGGATTGTTGCCCCTGCTGTTGTCCTTTACCTTTCCCATCTGTGTTTATGTTTGCTATCCTGTTGCTGTGTGCAGCAGCTGGAATTAAATTCCAACAAGGTGCACCGAATAACTTAACTTCTACATGTGCATTACTTGATAATTCAAATGGAAAAAAGGTAGAGAGTTGAAATTGGATCCAAACATGTGCATTACTTAAAAATTCAAAGTCCAAAATGGCAGCTTTAGTGTTAAATTTTCAGCATCTACAACTTGCAATAGTAATCCAAATAATGGCCTTACCTTAATATTTATTGCATCATTCCTTTTTGTCTCTCTATATATACCTAAGAAGATGGTGCATGTGAATATAGTGTGTTGATATATATTGTTAAGCCTTGACTACAAAGAGCACATTTGAAGATCAATAAAATTACAACTATAATCACATGAGTTGCAATCACTATGGCTTCTACATCAGCCTGGTATTTACTTGCCCCTTTTCCTACTCATCTTTATGGATTAATACAACAATAATTAGTTATGTTTGGTGTGATAAGTTGTGAGTTACTAATTAGGTGCTATTTGTTTTGCGTGTAACGAGTTTAAGGCCCGAAGGCATTATTGTGAAATCTACACAAAATATCAAACAGAGCACTAGAGTTGCACACCCTGCGTTAATTTCCTTACCCACTGCATTACTTACCTTTATTTCCCGCACTTCGCCACCTGCAACTTTTATGTTTTACCCATAAGCCTTTCGCCTAAGTTATTTCCTCGTCGATGCGATATCCGCAAGACCCACCTACCTTACCACATTGCAATTGCACAAAAAAAATTACATTCTGCCTTAGCACACTTCCCAACATTTAGTGCATCTATGCCCGCACATCGCAACTTTTATTGTTTAAATCTTAAGCCTGCAACGAAACTTATTTCTCCACTAATGAAATATCGGTGGGACCCACAAACCTCATCGCACTTCACAAGGTTTCCCACTTACCTTTTATGACATCCGCACTTCGGAATTTTTTGTTTTAACCTTTTTAAGCCGCGCATAGTCATGCGCTTTGCAAGTTTCAAGTTTTACCTTTAAGCCACCTGCAAAGTTATGTTATGCTATGTGTGAAGCGATTGCAAGAGGGGCACATGTCAAGCTCAGGAGGATAGCGCAAAGCACACATTGCAAGCTCAGTAATTTAACGGATAAGTGCCCGTAGATTATTTTGTTTTGGATGTGATGCGATGTGCCATGTCACATCGCATATTGCAAATTTTAAAGTTTTCCCGTATATGGGACAAGTTAAAAGTTAAGATAGCTGGTATTTGATTTGTGATAGAGTGTTAGATGCGATGTGTTTCTGAACCAAATCACATAAAATTTCAAGTCCACTATTTTGTGTTCTGAATGCGTTTTATACGTTTTTTCATGTGTAAACGATAAATTAGAACAGAAATACGATTTTTCTGCTGAACGCCCATTCCCGCATTGAATTGCTTCCAACGCTCAGGCTTCGGCCATTTGTATTAAAAAACTATGTAATTTCATTTTATTTTCAGAGAGTGATGGAATAGAAAATGAAATTTGTTTTTCTGTTGTGTTTTATGTTGTCTGTGTGTGTGAATTTTAATTTGCGTAGTAATTTGTGCATTCTCTGTGTTGTGGGGGAAACATGTTTCCTCTGTGTTTTTTCTATTCAAGATTTCCAACATGGTATTAGAGCAGGTCTAGTCTCTTAGTGAAAGAAGTACGAGCTCGCTCTTTACTGATGAAGCTTAAGATTGTTGTTTGTAGAAGCAGAAGTCTCCAATAGTGAGAAACATTTTACAACAGTGATAAATTTTGTGTTTACACAGTCAAGATGGCAACAACAGGCACAAGCCTAACAAATCCACAATTAACACAGTTCAATGGTAAGAATTATGATTATTGGACCATTTCAATGAAGGCCTTGTTTGCTTCACAAGATATTTGGGAGCTGGTCGATAATGGTTTCCAAGGACCAGCAGATGCAGCAGCACTTAATGCTTTGACACAAGCACAAAGAGATTTGTTGAGAGAAAATAGGAAGAAGGAATCCAAAGCCCTCTTCTATATCTTCCAAGTAGTACATGAAAGTATTTTCCCAAGGATTGCAGTAGCAACAAAGTCTAAGGAGGCATGGGATACCCTCCAAACAACCTACCATGGTATGGAAAATGTAAAGACAACAAAACCTCAAAAGTTGAGGAGAGATTTTGAAACTCTCTGTAAGAAAGAGTCCGATAACATAGACTCATTATTCACGCATGTGATTGGGTTGGTTACCCAAATCAGGTCTCATGGAGAGACACTTGAGGAAAGGATAATAGTGGAGAAAGTGTTAAGAAGTCTACCATCAAGATTTGATGTCATCGAAGAGACAAAGGATCTCTCACATTTTCTAGTGGATGCGATTCATGCATCACTGGTGTCTCATGAGCATAGACTAAGCAGAGCAATGAACTCCTCATTGGAGCATGCATTCAAGACACATGTATTTTTGCCTAAGTAGAGGTTGAGGAAGATCAAACTACCGTGGAAGAGGAAGAAGCCCACACAGAGGTGGAAGAAGCAGCCCTGCAAGCACAAGTGGAAGGGGAAGTAACCAGAATCCACGTGAAGGATCAAGCCAAAATCAAGCACAAGGACCAATGTATGATAAATATCAAGTCCAATGTCATTATTGCAAAAAGTATGGGCTTTATGCAAATGAATGTAGAAAGAAAAAAAATTACATGGGTAATAAACCTAGTGTAAATTTTACAAAAGAAAATCAGAACTATGGAAATGTGCTTTTAACTTGTAATGTAGGACAAGAAAAACAAGAATATGTATGGTTCTTCAATTCAGGGTGTAGTAACCATATGAATGGAAACATAGCAATGTTTTCCAATCTGGATGAGAGTGTGAAATCTGAGGTGACAATGGGGACTGATAGTAAAGTCTCTGTCATGGGGAAAGGAAGAGTAAAAATACTAACAAGGAAGGGAGGGAAGAAGTTTGTGCCAGATGTCTATTATGTACCTGGCCTAAAATGTAACCCTCTAAGCATTGGGAAGCTCGTGAATAATGGCTACAATGTTTTTTTCAAGAATGATGTGTGCACAATCATGGATATACCTCCGAGTAGACATGTCATTGAAAAAGTGCATATGACAAGCAATAGGATGTTTCCTCTCAAGATCAGATCAGACTTGAAGGAAGGAGGTGTTTTAGCAGTAGTCACACAATAAGTCTTTCAAGAAGAAATGAAAGATGAAAACTCGTTATGGCATTTGAGATTTGGACATCTCAATTTCGGAGGTTTGAATTTGTTGCACAGAAAAGGGATGGTAAATGGATTACCACTCATAGAGAAACCAAACTTCTTCTGTGAAGGCTCCATCTTGGGAAAATAACACAGATAATCATTTCCAGCAGGAAAGAGTATAAAGGCAAAGGAATCATTGGATATTGTCCACTCAGATATGTTTGGACCGATGCAAACACCATCATTAGCTGGCAGTCATTATATTTTGACATTTATAGAATATTACACAAGAAATACATGGGTTTATTTTTTAAAACAGAAAAGTGAAGTGTTTGAAAAATTCTACCACTTCAAAGCTCTTGTTGAGAAGTAAAGTGGACATTACATAAAAGTGTTGAGAACTGACAGAGGTGGAGAGTATATCTCCAAAGACTTCGTATGTTTCTATAGGGAGAATGGAATACACTAGTAGTTTAACTCAAGGTATACACCTCAAAAAAATGGCTTAACATTAAGAAATAATAGGACCATCAAGGACATGGTAAGAAGTATGTTGGCGACAAAGAATTTTCCAAATGAGTATTGGGCGGAAGCTGTCAATTGTGCAACTTATATTTTAAATAGATGTCCAAACAAAGCTATTATGAACAGAGTTCCAGAAGAAGCATGGAGTGGAAAAAAAAAAGTTGTCACTCACATCAGAGTGTTTGGATCTGTGGCATATGCACATGTCTTCGATTTGTTAAGGAAGAAGTTGGATAGCAAGGGGGAGAAGTGTATATTTATTGGATACAGTGATGGATCCAAGGCCTACAAGATCTATAATCCGTCAACCAAGAAGGTAATAATCAAAAGAGATATTGAGTTCATTGAAGAAGAAGCTTGGGATGGAAGTATAGAGAAGATAGTGAATGTGAAGACATGTATTTCACATGAAGACAAAGAGGAATTTATTACAAAAACTAATTCCTCAATGGTGGCACCTCCTCCACCTACACAAGCTCAACAGAGCACACAACAAGCAAGCAATAGAACAACAATGCAAAACCAAGGAAGTGCTTCTCCAAGAACACCACATGGCTTAGCAACTCCCTCGAGTTCAAGTGCAGCTCCAAGCACATCTTCAGCAAATACAAGAAGACCAAAACTCAGAAATTTAAGTGAAATTTATGAGCAAGAAGAAGTAAATAATAGTGTTGGTCTGAATTCTTTATTTGCTTTAATTTGTCATGTTGATGACCCAGTTCATTTTGAATATGCAGTAAAATAAGAGAAGTGGATTCAAGTAATGAATGAAGAGATTGGAGCAATCGAAAAGAATGACACATGGGAGTTAGTGGACCTCCCACAAGGAAAAGAATTTATTGGAGTGAAATGGGTCTACAATACCAAGAGCAACATTGAAGTCAAGATAGAAGGGCACAAAGCATGGCTAGTTGTGAAAGGATATAAGCAGCAGCAAGGAAGAGACTATGAGGAAACCTTTGTACCAGTTGCAAGGATGTAGACACTGCGGACAGTCTTGTCCATAGCAGCACAACAAAAGTGGAAAGTTTATCAAATGGATGTGAATTCAACATTCTTGAATGGAGTATTGAAAGAGGAGGTGTATGTTGAAAAACCTCCTGGCTATGAGATAGAAGGCTAAGAACACAAAGTGTGTAAGTTGAAGAAAGTTGTTTATGGGTTGTAAAAAGCACCAAGAGCATGGTACAAAAAAATTGATGCTTACGTGGTGGAAAATGGGCTTGACAAGTGTGATGATGAACCCACACTCTACATCAAAGAAAATGATGGTAAAATTCTTATTGTTGTTTTATATGTAGATGATTTGATTTTCACAGGAAATGATGTTTCTCTCATTTCTGATTTTAAGGCAGTCATGAAAAGTGAATTTGAAATGACTAACTTGGGTTTGCTGAGATATTTTTTGGGAATTGAAGTAAAACAAAATGAAAATATAATTTTTATTTCTCAAGAAAAATATGTTACAAAAGTTTTAAAGAGGTTCAATATGTAGAACAACAAAGCAACAACATCTCCAACTGTCATGGGATTGAATTTGAATAAGGAAGATTGCAGCAAGAATGTCAAACCGACATTGTACAAAAGCATGGTTGGAAGTCTAATGCATTTGATTGCAACTAGGCCAGATATAATGTATGCAATATCCAGATTCATACAGACACCAAAGGAGACACTTTTCCAAGTAGAAAAAATAATATTGAGGTATGTGAATGGAACAAAGGAGTATGGTGTTCTATACTCCACATCTGATAATCTTAAGCTGATTGGTTACACTGATAGTGATTGAGCTGGAAGTGTAGATTACAGAAAGAGCACATCTAGGTATGTATTTAATTTTGGATCAGGAGCCATTTCATGGGCTTCCAAGAAACAAACAATAGTTTCATTATCAACAACAGAAGTTGAATATGTAGCAGCAAAATCAGTAGAATTTCAAGCAGTTTGGATGAGAAGGATGCTGATCGATTTATGTCATGAAAAAGACAAAGGAGCCACAATTTATTGTGATAATAGCCCAGCAATTTCATTTTCAAATAATTTTGTTATCCACAAGAGAACAAAGCATATTGATGCAAAGTACCATTTTATAAGAGAACTAGTTAACAATGGTGAATTTTTTTTTCAGCATTGTAGGTCAGAGGAACAGGTTGTTGATATCCTCACAAATACATTGGGACAAAAGAGTTTTTTTTATCTCAGACAGTGTCTGGGAATGATTGATGGTGAAAATTGTGATTAAGGGGGAGTGTTGGAAATAACTCCCAACCACCGCCATGAATAAGGAGTGGCAGCAGCCCATGCTACAGTAAATTTTTGTTGCAGGAAGGATAAGCAATAGGTTTTAGGCCCGAAGGCATTATTTTGAAATCCACGCAAAAGATAAAAAAGAGTACCCGAGCTGCACACCCTGCATTAATTTCCTTACCCACCGCATTACTTACCTTTATTTCCCACTTTTCGTCGCCCACAAATTTTATGTTTTACCCATAATCCTTTCACCTAAGTTATTTCCCTACCGATGCGATATTGGTAGGGCCCACATACCTTACTGCATTGCAACCATGAACAAACCTTTAAATTCTTCCTTTCCTTACCTTTCCACCATAATGCACTTCCCAACGTTTACCGCATCACCGTTCACACATTGCAACTTTTATTTTTTAACACTTAAGCCCACAATGAAACTTATTTCTCTACCGATGTGATATCGGCGGGACCCACAAACCTCATCGTACTTCACAATATTTCCCACTTACCTTTTACGCCGCCCACACTTCGCAAGTTTTTTTTTTTAATATTTTTAAGCCACCCATGGCCGTGCACTTCACAAGTTTCAAGTTTTATCTTTAAGCCGCCTGCAAATTTATGTTATGTTACTTGCGATGCGATCGCAAGAGGGGCACGTGTCAATCTCAGGTGGATAGAGAAAATCGCACATCGCAAGCTTAGGATTTAAATGGATAAGCACCCGTAGGTAATTTTGTTTTGGATGTGATGCGATGTGCCATGTCACATCACATATCACAAATTTTAAATTTTTCATATATATGCACTAAGTTAAAAGTTAAGATCGTCGGTATGTGATTTTTGATAGAGCACTGGACGCATTTTGTTTCTAAACCAAATCGGATAAAATTTCAAGTCTACTTTTTTGTGTTCTGAATGTGTTTTGTACGTTGTTTCGTGTGGAAACGAAAAATTAGAATGAAAGGACGATTTTGCTACTGAACGCCCACTCCCGCACTGAATTGCTTTCAATGCTCAAGGTTCGACCATTTGTATTTAAAAACTATGTAATTTCATTTTGTTTTGAGAGAGTGATGGAATAGAAAATGAAATTCATTCCGCTCCTGTGTTTTACGCCGTCTGTGTCTGTGAATTTTAATTTACGCAATAATTTGTGCCTTCTCTATGTTGTGGGGGAAATGCATTTGCTCTGTGTTTGTTGTCTTCTAGATTTCAAACATTACCGGCTGTAACTGGCAGTGGCAATGGAGGATTGGCATTAAATATGTGCGTGAATGACAATTGCCCAATGTATGTGAAGCAAGAGAGTTCTGCTAAATCAAAGGGACTCCCTATGGTGGTCAGGCATTTTAAGGGGCAGAGCGTAAACTTTTCGTTGATATTTGTAGAAGAGAACGTGGGTGTGAACGTGAAGACGATGGGTGTGAGTAGTTGCGTTCAATCCATGGAGTGGTCTAAGGAGCATGATGCGAATACCACTAAATGTTTCATCAAAGATTTAGATACATCTTCGTTGTTTCAGATTTCAATGGCGAGTGATGGAGACGGTTACAATGTGTATTACTACCCTTGCATTAGATAAATACTTGTTTTTATGCAACTTGGAATTTATGTTGATGGTGATGATGAGAATAAGTGGGTGGTTATTGATAATTCAATGTAGACTTTGTGTGTCCAATTTCACAAGAATGAATGAGAAACACCACATGGATGTGTCCCTGTGAATAAAAAGGACTATGTTGTTGTGGTAGAGCTCGATATGTCGTTAGCGATGTATTAGCGATGAATAATACGTTCTCTAGTTTCTTTTACGTGTGAATATCTAGAGAATGAGAAATAATAAGGAGCACTATTTCAATGAAATCCATTATGATAATTACTTTTACTTACCTCTCATCATGATTCTCTCGGTTGATTATTGAAATTAAATAAAGACATGAAACATTTAAATATTGAAATCTAATCAAAATTATATATTTTTTCCTCACTCGAGGTGTAATATGATTATATGCCTACTCTATTAATGCATTTAATGTTATACTAGTAATTACATTTGATGGAAACTTCTAAAGGAAGTAGGTAAGAAAGAGTAGCATTAGAGCGTTATTTTTCCATAAAGAGCAGCATTAAACTGTTACTCTTCCATGATGAGAGTGAAAGTGCCACTGGATGTTGCCAAAATGTGTAAGTAGAATTTTGGATCTTAGTTAAAGAGGGGGTCTCAATAATTACATCATTGACATGATAAGAGTATCCACAATATCAAGTTCTCTTGTTTTGGTTATTTATTATAGTTTATAAAGCATGTACTATTGAGATAGCAAAGATCTCTATCCTTATCAATTATTGACAAAAGACCCAAATTTGGTCCTTTTTTTAAACATCCATATGTATTTACACTTGCATCACTTGTGTTTGAAGTATTTTCCTACTTGAATGGTTAGAATTTATCCGCTGCATGTTTGTATTGTCAAATTTATTTTGGATTCAATATTTTTTGCAATCATTATAGCTCTCTTGGACTTCATTAAGATCCATTTACATTTTCCCCCCAATTCAAACTCTAGCAAACATTTGTATCATTATATTTTTGATGAGACTGTGGACGTTCTGCATCGAATGACTTTGGATAAATTATAAGAAGATCAATTTGAAGCAAAAACATGAATATTTTGAACTCAAAGATGTTGGAAATCTCAAATTACCACACTCTACCACAAGTAAGGTAAATTTGAGTAATGAATATCAACACATTTGGTATTTGAATCCTAGAAAGGACTGTGAGCCTAGACTAGGATAGCCAAGCCATTTTAATTGATGATATCAACAACCCACTAACTCCTTGGTTCTAATTTTCTTTTCAAAGCACTCCATTTAAAAATAAAGGTTCCTTCAAAATTATTGAATGAATTTAAAGAGAAATGCTTCTTTGAAAATTTTGATGAGCTTTGTAAAGGTGGTCTTTAATATTTTTCTCAACCTCTACATTTTTTTTAAAACTATTTATATTACTTTAAATTTTTCAATATTAGATGAAATTAAATTTAAATTTATAATAAAACTAAAGTTATAATTAATTTTTGAATTTAAATTCAAATAAACATAAGTCCATCACATATATTGTATTTAGCTAAAACTTTATTTAAAAAATAATTATAATTCCAAATTGAACAAAACAAATTTGAAATATAAAAAATATAAAATCCTGTGTGTGGTGTGAATGCATGTCTCTTATTATTCTTTTCATTTACTATTCTATCTACAATTGCTATTTATCATTCGAATATTAAACTGTTTTAAAAGAATGTTAATGAAAGATAAGAATTGGTGTAAAAGTGTTTGTAACAACATATAACAATGATAAATTAACAATATCAATGTACAATTCAATTTAATACATGTTCGGAATTTATCCACTGCATGCTTGTACATGTCAACTTTATTTGGGATTCAATATTTCTTGCAATTGATATAGCTCTCTTGGGCTTCGTTCAGATCTGTTTACATTGTTCCCCCAATTCAAAATCTAGCAAACATTTGTATCATTCTATTTTTGATGAGACTGTGGATGTGCATCGAATGACTTTGGATAAATTATAAGAAGATCAAGTTGAAGAAAAAAAATGAATATTTTGAACTCGAAGATTTTGAAAATCTCAAATTACCACACTCTACCACAAGTATGGTAAATTTGAATAATGAAGATCAACACATTTGATGTTTGAATCCTAGAAAGGACTATGAGCCTAGACTAGGATAGAAAAGCCATTTTAATTGATGATATCAACAACCCACTAACTCCTTGGTTCTAATTTTCTTTTCAAAGCACTCCATTTAAAAAAAAAGGTTCCTTCAAAATTGTTGTATGAATTTAAAGAGAAACACTTCTTTGAAAATTTGGATGAGATTTGTAAAGGTGAACATTAACACTTTCTCAACCTCTACTTTTTGGTAAACTATCTATATTGCTTTAATTTTTTCAATATTTGATGAAATTTAATTTAAAATTTATAATAAAACTAAAGTTACAATTAAATTTGGAATTTAAATTCAAATAAACATAAATCAATCATATACATTATATTTAGGTAAAACTTTATTTCAAAAATAATTATAATTCCAAATTGAACCAAAAAAATTTGAAATGATAAAATTGAAAGTATTAAAAATTAAATTTCTCTTAATGAATTTAGATGACACTTGAAACAAAAATTCTAAGAGAAAGACAAAGCAACATTCATATAAAAAATACAAAATCACTTGTGTGGTGTGAATGCATGTCTCTTATTATTCTTTGCATTTAGTATTCTATTTACAATTGCTATTTATCATTGGAAGATTAAATTGTTTTAAAAGAATGCTAATGAAAGATAAGAATTGGGGTAAAAGTGATTGTAACAACATACAACAGTGATAAATTAACAATATCAATGTACCATTCAATTTAATACCACAACCGTCCGTAATCAATCAAATAAGAAATCAAACACAATATTTATCAATCAAAAGGCTGATATGGTATGCTCCCTTTAGAATTTTCTTGATTATCCTCTTCATAAACAACCCTGTCATTCTATGGCTTGGGGTTGGATTGATCACACATCACATTAGTTGTGTTGAAATTGAGTTATGGGAAAAGAAAACAACTCACAACCGAATCTAAGAAATGTTCTTTAATGTCATTTGTATGCTCATATTCATCATAGATAGGTCTGGATTCGAAGCACACAACATATGAAATTCATTTTCTTTGCGAAAATAATGAATCTGGATCAATTTTGTATCAGGGCTACTATGTTATTCTTCTTCTGGATTTCTAGAAGGCTAGTAACCTCTTAATGATGCCAACAATGCTAAATTCCTCAAATTTTAAGCTCAACACTTTATTCATATCAATAGAAATATCATCACAATATGGATATTCGCCCTCCAACTAAAACTGGTTCTAGGCATCCAATTTCTAATTTTCACTTTCCAGTTTAGAAGATGTTCTCATTTTATGTTGTGACTATGCCAATATGTTAGGAAGTACACTTGTAGACCTACTCTTTGGTGGTACTGGATGGACAATTCTACTACTTTTTTGGATGGATTACATGTAACTGAAGACTCTAGGTTAAGGCTTGTCAGATCTAACTTCCATTTTGTAAACCCTCATTGTACATATTTTCCACATTGATTTTAATATAAATTTATATCCATAATTATCTTCATGTATGCCATCATTTCCTACAAAAATACAAAGATGGCCTTCCTAGTGCAATCCTACTAACAAGTGCTGGTCATGATCATCAAAATTATGAAATCTTCGGTGACAATGTTTGATGAAGATTTCAACTATATTTTTTAGAGAATGTATGTTCTTTGGGTTGTAAAAATGTTTGAGCCAACCATTACGCTATTATCCCAAAGTAAATATAAATGACATGATCATGACATCTTCATGTCTTTCTTCTAATTCTGAGATATACCTCATAAATGTGAGGACATGTAGAACATCATTAAAATAGTTCCCTCCAAACTCCGGAAGATTCTTTCCATATTTAGGATGGTGCCTATTTTCAATATCCAAAGTTAGAGATCCTTGCTCATTTATGATTTCTCTTCTTCACCATTATATCATCTGTTTCATTGAGGAGTGAGGAGGAGTGCAGAGAAGTGGTATTATCGAATTTTCATAGTTGATGTCTATTTTATCAATTTTTTGGATGTATTTTTTATGATGGTAATGCTTAGATACCCCTGTGGTTATCAATTTCAATGTTTTGTGTTAAGCATGTGACATTATGGTGCTCTTCTCATTATTTATTCATCATTATTATTTTCATATTCATCGGCAAGAATAGAACTTAATAAGTTCAAGTAGCATATTTCCAATCTCTTTTCTCCATCAATACAATCCATCAAGGCACAAGTCCACATGTGATAGGAGAGTGTTTACCACTTTATCACATATTTTATCATTTCCATGTTTCGTATAGTGAATTCATATCTACAATAGACCATTGCAAGTTTAAACTTCCTTGTAACAGATTTAAATGAGAACTCAATTCATTGGATTTACCTTAGTGTTTGTTTGCAACTTAGCTTGATGATTTTAATTTCCTAATTAGAAACAACAATGAATTATTTCATTAATCTAAGGTCTAGTTTATGAACAACAATGTGTATCTAAGATTTAGACCCCCTAGCAACACCTCCTCCCCTACTATGGAAAATGACCAACCCATAGTGACATGAAACAACTAAGGTGATAGTGTAAGTATATTTCCTAATGTTACATTAAGTTTCTTTCTTGTTTTTATTACAGAACACTTGCTCAATTTCATGTGCTAATAGAGGTAAATATCATATCAACATTAAAAAAATGGCTTGGAGAGTTTTCATTGTGTTTATGGTCAATTTTGTTAGTTGTTCTACAACTTTTATCTTAGAAACAAAGGGAGTTTACTGCAAATTTGTGAATTTTCTGTGTTATTTTGACATGTATAATCACTCTAAGGTTTGCTATCACTATTTGAAGAGAAAAACTGCAAATTTTGAAAATATTGTTGAAGATCAAAAAGTTTTATTGCAGATTTGGGTTGCCAATTTCCCCTAGGAATTCAAATTTGAAGCCTTAAAGAATCCAGGGAGACCCCCCTCAAATTGATATCACCAATTCTGAGGTCATAGGAAGCTCCATCAGTTAGAGGGACTGAGTTCCCAATAGTTATCCAAAATTCATTTATTCCCAGTAATCGATTGATATAAATCATTAGGTAATAATAAGTATCAAGTAGTCTAGATAAAGTTAATGCTCTTGCATGTGGAATCTGTTTAAGGCGGTCTTAGTATCTTGGACATTTGACCAAGTCACTTGCTTCAAAAACATAACTTTAAGAATGTTAAAAACAAAGAAACTTATTTTGATTTTGATTTTATGATTAAATCTCTTGTGTCTAAGAGGAGTTGTATTTCAACGTTGTTTTTTCACCTTTTGTAAGTTGCAGTTTACTAGAAACATATATTTTTACAAATATATTGGGTTCATTTTAGAAAAATGAAGAAATTGTGGTTTGTTAATAAGAACTTGTTTTATTCACTTTCCAAGGATGGTGAATTCTCCAGATAAAGAATGGACTGATAAGAAGGATAGTTCATACTAGGACTCAATTAAGGCATATTTTGTCAAGAAAATGTATGACAAGCAGTATTGTGCCCTTTATTTTTTCGTCCAACCTCCTAAAGAGCCAGAAAATATCGTTCCAAATAGTGCTGAATCAAGAATTAATTTTCCTTCTTTCAATGAGGTAATTTTATCCTCCATGATAACTGTTTTTGATTTGGTTTTGAATTAATCTGCATGATCTAGATGACTAATTAATTAATTTTGGAATTTTTTGTTTGGACCTGTTTGAATTGTTTTTTTGAAGTAAAGCGTGTGATACTCATCTTTATAGTGATTATTCTTTCTCCATTTCAAGGTTTGGAAAAAAGTATTTTGGAAGAAGCCACCCCAATTCAATAAGGGTCAACAGTTATCTCTTACAATAGTTCTAGGATGCCCTTAGTACAACACTCTAGAAAACTGATCACTTCCAATAAACAAACAATGCCATTTAGTTCTGTCAATGAATCTAGGAGCAGTGGTGCAGAAAAGGGAGAATTCATATTAAAAAATCCAGGTAATACTAGTACAGCCTTAGAGAAAGCTCCAAATGTAGGTCAAACGACTTGTGTCTGACATCAAAGGCTGTAGAGAAACTATATTTGTTTTCGTATTTGTTGTGGAAAAAGGGAGTTGAGTGTTGTTTATAATAAGAAGTACAATGTTTATGCCACTGCAATCACAGGTGAAACTAAATGAATATCATGGTTATTATCTTGTTCATTATGTAAATTTTGATGGTGGTTGTAGCTCCCCTCGGGACCAGGTATTATTTTAAATGCCACATGTTACTTTTCTCATTCTAATTTGGACACAATGAAATACTTCAGAGTAATGATATCTCTACAGTTGGAATTTTTACCCATCTACAGAATATGAAATATTGTATACATATTTTTAAATATTGTTTTTTTCTTAATTGAGAAAAAAAAAAGGTTCAAAGTAGATCAAAGGTATGTTCGAAATATATATTTTTTTGTATTTATTATTCAGAGCTTCATGATATTACACATTTTGAAAACACATGGGAAATTTAGAATAGTTAAAATTGAACACAATTAAAGTCACCCATTTTGTGAGCCTTCTCTTTTAATTTGAAGTCTAGTAGAAGCAACCATCATGTGTAGACAACATAATGTATGCAAAGGTATGCTGAAATTCCAGTTGTGTCAGTTCCACTTGGTTATATTTCCTATTTGAAGTTTTTTATGCATGCGTTACTATCATTAGTGTAGGGTGAGATCTCTAGTAAAATTAGGGTTCTTACGACCACCAAGAGAAAATTCATCAAAATCTGAGTGATGGAGAGGTCGGTTGGTGCTAATTAGTTTTCTGGTTCAATTGTAAAAATATTACCTCCATTGTGTTCTATGACCATGATGGTTTGAGTGGCAGGTGGCTCCTGCGTCTACCTGAAAGATGAAGGAGGTAGGGCACATATGCTCCCTGCATAGCCAAGATCAGATCCAGTTGAAGCAGCACTAGGACTGGTGGCTAAGACTAAGCCAGAAGCATCAAAGCTAGCATCATCAAAGCCCTAGGAGTAAGAATCTTAACCAGATCAATAGGAAAACATCATCAAGCACCTATATGCTCAAAACATCAATAGTTATCAATTTCTCAAAACATCAATAGTCTGTGATCCTCACATAGACAACAACAACATGCAATCACCATAATTGCAGCATGTAGATACAAATTTGCACTTATGACTTTGGTATTTTTATATCTTTAGTAGGTGAAGAATCCACAACTAAAATGAAAGGGGAATTTGAACAATAGGTTGTAGCATACCTTTCATATCTATGGAAGAACACATTTACTCAGGATGACAAGTGCATGATGGGAGAGGACCATAATCTCTACCATATTTAGAGAAACATCTTTTTCTTATTTAAATCATGGAAAATTGGTAACTTGCCAAAGTGATATGCGCCAGGCCTGGGATCAAGTAGGTAATAATTTTTTATCACTGATTTTCAGGATCCTATCTATTTTTTAAAGAAAAATTATACCAAGAATTAGTGTTTGGAAATACTTTACAAAATCTGCAATTAAAGCAATTGAATCTCTTCCTTTAAAATGGTAAACTTGCTTCACCTTTTCCTTGATCACTGTTTGTGCTTTTGCTTCTATCTGATTTAAGAGTCTTGGATAAAATTTGTAAATCTAGTTGAACAAGAGACCGATCCATGCCAATCAAGTAAACGAAGTAGCCAATTTTGTTGTCATGCAATCAGATGAAGCACCTTTATGAAATAGTCAAAGTTTGCAGAGTCCACAAGGTGGTACGTCAAGCTTTTAAAAGCAACACATACTCAAGAGTTCTTATTTTATTATTATTATTTTTTTTTTATCAAATTTTTATTTTCTGCCATGAGAGTCATATTTTTTAAAGGAAATTTCTATTTTTATCATAAGATTTTGATTTTTGAAAATATTTTTTTTTAAATAATATTGTATTTTTGACGTGAATGCATATAGGAAATTGGGCATATATTATGGATTTATATGTTCATTCTAAATTTCATGATGGTTGAAAAGGGTTCTTTCTAAATCACATCCATTTTTCAAAGTGATTTTCATGATGGGTGGAATTATGTTTATTACATTTGTAGCCTCTAAAATTCTGTAGATATCTTCTCTTTGTTCAAACATAGTTTGACATGGCATTAATAAGGATTGAAAGTGCAATAAGAAAGCAACTTCAATGGATTATTTATTCATTTGATTCACGGGACTACAATAGTGATGAATGGATATTCAATTAGACGCAGTGATCAATCCATGTTCAATGGTCCCATGAATGTGTTATTGAAATCAATATTACATAACATTGTATTACCATGCAAAGGTGAATCGACAGTCGATTCGATTGGATTCCTGTTTCAGATCAAAAATTTGCATTTAGATTTATTTGGCACAGACTTGCTGCCTTGAAAATTCTCTTGTTATTATATGCAAATTGAAGGGCGTGCATTAGTTGTTGCTTCTAATGGATTTTAGGAAAAAGTCGGAGCATGTTCATGGCATAGACTTATCCGTTGCTTGATTAAACATGAAGTTCCCTTTGGGCCGCTAGGATACCAGTTGGGTCTTCCGGATGGAGTTAGTTTTGAATCATTTTATTGTATTTTTCCATGTATTTGAAAGTAGATAATAATAATTCAAAGCCTTTATATGAACTTTATTTAAATATCGATTGTCTTAGCTTATACAATGTTTCACAAGTTGCTCATTTTAAACATATGTATAATTTTTAATTGAATGTGTATAATATATACAAGTATAATAGAAGTTGTATTTTGTGGAAAACTCGCTTTTTATGCGAATACTTCTTAAGAGGAACTACATTGGAACAACATATAAAAGAGAAGCTGCAAATTATGATTATTTCCAACAATGCCATACTATTGTCTGGATCTATAGTGATTGGGGCGGATGGGAGGATGCTTTTGGAAATTCCAGCAATGATGGTCCAACCATTGAGATTAATGAATATTTTAGGTGAGCATGTTCCCATTCAAGTTCTTTGTAAGGAACCTCTTGCTAAATTTCTTCCATGTGCACCTTGTTGATTCCCTATTCTGTTTGCAATACATTATGATTTGGATGAGTATTTCTGTTATTATTTATTTCTTTGGTTGTTCAGCAAAAGTTTTGTATCTAGTATTAAGGATTGATTTTTCTATATATGCTCTTGATAATCTAGCCACTTTTATGTTTCTGTGCTTATAAGTTTTGTTAAAACTTTGCAATTTTCAGCTAGTATTCCTAGAGTGTAATTCTTTTAAAATGGATCTTAATTTCATTGAAGGTATGAATGTAACTAATTGACTGGAGGATGGATTTTACTATGGTTGTGGGCATTTTAAGCATGGGAAATCTACCAACAAAAACATGCTAAATAGTTTTTCTTATATTGTTGCATGGGAGAAACGTCTTAAAGGAACTATTAGGATATTTCCCCAAAAGGGTGATGTTTTGGCCTTTTACAAAGAGTGGAATTATGCTTGGAATGAAGACACTCCTCTAGAAGTTAAATTTAAGTATGAAATGATATAAATTGCAAATGACTTGTGGAAGAGGTTGGAGTGAGTGTGGTCCCTCTTGTGAGGATTAATGGTTTCAAGTCTATGTATTAGAGTAAGCAGGTGGATAACTTGGTTCCGAGGAAGGAGCTTCTTAGATTTTCTCATCAGGTTACAACAAAGAGACTTTTGGGGAAAGAAGCCCCAAATTTAACGCAAAATTGTGAGATGGACCTTGCTGCAACATCTAAAGATGAATTCAAGGAAACTTGATCACTTTTCTTTTTAATTGGGACTTCAACCTTTGTGGTTTCAGGGTGTAATTTGGATATGTGTTAAGAAAAAATATACCATACTCTTTTGACTACCATGTCGTAAGATTAAATCGATCTTTCAAAGTTATGCATGACTTCTTTGGAAGTGTAATTGTATAACAGGCTATTAGCAATAGTTACATTGAATGGCCAAGCAAATGATGGTTGTGCACTAACCTTCTATTATAGGGTGCAAGTTAAATATGAGGACATTGTTGATTCTCATTCTTTATTGTTACTAACAGGTAATGATAAATGTGTTGGATTATCTAATTGTTGCAAAATGTTTAAGGATAGATAGGAGAATGGCTATGCCAATTTTTTTGTACCTTCTCTTTAGTTGATGTGAACAATTCCTTGAAAAAAATCATGTTGCTAGAATATACGAAGAGTGGAAACATGGTAAACATAAACCATTCAATAGTTGTGACAAGATATTAAAGGCTTGTAATAACTCTAATTACTTTTTTTATGAATAGATTAAATAATTTGTAAATTATTATATATAGCTTGTTATGCGAGTCATGCTATGTGGGTCTGGCATTGAGCTAACTCCATTGAGTTATTTTTAAGTTAAAAATAGGGGTTTCATGATTTTAGATTTTACAAAGATTACGCCATTTTGGGTCATTCATTTTTTTTAAATAATTTCCTATATAAGCAATTTCAAGGACTACGATTACTCTCACATAATTCTTTAAAGGGTGCTAGCTCAATGGAAGAGCACTTGCTTTATAAGCAGGATGTCGGTGGTTTGATTCCACTGTGTCTTAATATGGATTAATCAATGATATTGTAGTTTATTTTTAATTAAATAATTTAAATATGAGTGTATTTCAATGGTGGGACATTTTTCTAGATTCATTGTTTTATATTGTCTCTAAAGAGACAAAAGTGATGTATTATTTTTTAATGTAATTTTTTATTGTCTCTAGAGAGACGATATTTAGCATAAAAAACATTGTATCTTTAAAGACAACATGTCTTTAATCCCAACTATTGTCTCGAGAGAGGCAAAAAGGAAAATCTCTCACGGGAGACAAAATGAAATCGTCTCTTGAGACAAAACTTCTTGTGTTATATATTGCCTTTATAGAGACAATATTCTAAGACAATTTAGATTCAGGAACCCACTTAAAGACAATATTTAAGACAATACACAAGTTTTCAATTGTCTTAAAACCCCCTTTATGTTGTAGTGCATGTATCCATATAAAACCAATTAATCCAAATCTCCGTAAATTTAATAACTTGAAATACCTTTAAAAAACCCTCAAAACTTAGTGAAATCTAATGATATTTAGCAATATTTACACCTTTAAAAAAACCCTTAGACATTCATGAAATCTAATGATATTTACCAATATTTACCCTGGTATTTTAATTCCAAAATACCCTGGTCTTGCAGTTCCAAATATCAAAATATTTGTGCAAAAAAAAGATGGCGGTTCGACCATTTCACTCGAAAAATTTCAGTGTGACGGCTAGGGCTGGCGACCCTCTTTATGGGGCCATCGGTTTCGAGAGATGGTAGATCTCAATGAACATTAACGACTCCTCTCTTCTACTTTCCTTGCCAAAAGGCATGAACAACTGCCTCAAACAGCAGAATCAATGGCTCTTTTTGGTGGCAATGGCTTGTAACGGTGGCACACAACGGTGGCTCGTGGCTAATTGCAAGAATGATTTTGTAGCTACTGGGAAAAATGACTTGGTTCATTAAAAAAATATTGAATGATATTAGCTCTTAGTTGGGCTTTTATGGTTTTGACATTATTTTGAAGGAGGGAAAGGAAACCACATCGTTATAACATTTAAACTCATTAAACATCTCACACAATATTATATTATAGTGTTGAGAATAATGCTTAAATCTCGTCATGTAATTGCTCATATTAGGGCGGAAACGTGAAGCTGGGTTACACTTTTGTGAGAATCGGGGGTAGAACCCGAACTTTCTTAGAAAGTTCAGCCGAACTCTTGATTCCGTTTAGACTGATGGCACACTGACGACACGAGCAAACAGAATTTTTGATAGAGATTGGAAAACCGGCAACAAAATTTCTACCGAACTTTTACTTTTAAAAGAGTTCGGCCGAACTATTTTCTATAAATAAATTGCCTGCGAATTGTTATGCTTTACCGAGTTCATTGTTGGCGCGTTTACTATTGCTGTCGCTGCTGCTGTGTTTGCGCTGGTGGTCGTCCTGTCCGTCCCGTCCGCGCTCTTCCGACTGCGTTGGTGTTCATCTTGTCCGTCCCGTACATGCTCTTCGACTCGCTCTGTTCGGGTATGTTCGTCCTGTCCGTCTCGTACGTGCTCTTCGACTTGAGAATAACTTGATTTTTCACATATGTATTACAATAAGAAATTTTTTTATTTAAAATACATATGCATCTCACAAAAGCACATCGTCTAGAGGAGATCTCAAAGAAGAA
>CM076575.1:1141041566-1141119761 GCA_034641835.2 Pinus albicaulis
TTTTCTCCATAAAAACTCCTTTGTTTTCATGATTTCTTTTCTTCCCTTCATGAAAATCACTTTTACAAAGTTAAAGACTCACTCTTTAACCTCATCGAAACCCCCAAATCCATTGGAAAAACTTGAAAATTTTCATAAAAAATACATGTTTTTTACATAAGGGCTCAAGCCCCCTTGGGCTGAGTTTCAAAACCACTTCCCCCATATGCCCACACGTTGGAACCAAGCACTAATCCTGTTCAGCGCTTGTCGCATTGGGAAGATTCAAATGCGCAAGTCTTTGCCATGATTTCGAAGTTCCGATGCGATTGGCTTTGTATTGAAAGACCCCGATGCGATTAAGCCTTTGTATTTTAAGAACCTTGATCATATTATTTTGTTATATATATGTATCACGTGGGCCCGCCTTCAGCGCCTGGAAACCTTTGAATAAACTTTCTCAATCTGCTTTTTCCTTTGTAAAACCTAAAAAACCCATTTATCCAAAGTTTGATCTCAAAACCCAAAATCATGTGCTAAATATAAATGGTTAGATCAAAAATACCAATCGCACAATCGCATCGGATAAATCCAATGGGTTGATTAAAAAGACCCGGGAAAACTTCTGATGCGATTAGGGCTTATATATATATAACTCCACCCCCCCACCTCTTTATTGTATATGACTTTCACCCGGGACTAAGTTTTAAAAGATCCCAGGTGCCAATCGCATCGGAATTTTCCAATGGGTTGATTGACAAGCCTGGGCCCGAACCTCCGATTGCGATTGGCCCTTGTTATATAAAGCCTCGAGCCCATTTTATTTCATATATCCAACGGCCCCGCAATCGGGCGCCAGCCATTTTATATATAAATATTCCGCCCCGATCCATAAAAACCTTTGATTTATTTTAAACTTTGGGTTTTATATATTATAAGGGTTTTTTCCGCAGGTTCGTTTCAAAACTAATCCCCGTCGTTGATCTAAGAACTATCCAACGGCCCGCGCGACATCGCATCGCAAGTTTCAATCGCATGTATTTGATTTGTCCCCCCGATCGATCATCCCTCCAATTCGCTCCCCGTCGTTGATCTGATCCTCAGATCAACGGCCATCGCTTAATCGCCTCTGCCCTCTCGATCGCGCAATCACATCAAAGATTTTCATCGCACCCCTTTTCTCCTCCCGCCGATTGCGATCCTCCGATTGGATCTAGACCGTCCACGTGTCCAGATCGGACGGTCCAAAATCACTCTGAATTGTTCATTTCCCCACTCTTCTTTAACCTCCTCTTAATAAATCTCCACCATTGGATGCTTTCATCCAACGGCCACGCTCCTTCCCCGCCTTCTGAAAGCAGTTAAACCTTAAACGCAGGATTTTCTAATATTTTGTGTATTTTTGCAGGGATTAATGGTTTTTCCATTTGTTCAAAAGAAACACCGAAGGCTAGGAAAGATGTTTCCCGTGCCTTTGAATTACCAATGGATACTATTCACAAGGTTATGATTCGATGATTTATCAATGCTTCATGGGCATTGATGCCTTTAAAATACCTGTGTGGCCTGCACATCGACAAGACACTATGATTTAAATCATATTCAAAAGAGTATCAGTTTTTGAAGACATAGCACAACATAATGAAGATTGAAGACAGATTTTGGAATTACGACTAAGAGTGATTATCAAAAGCCTAATTCCTAGAATTAAAACAATATTAAAGGGAACATCATGAGTTTTTAACAGGCGGAAAGGCCTCCACCGCCACATTTGAGGTGAATTGATTCCTCAGCTACCATAAGTGCCACCTGTGCCCTAAAACATTCAAAACAGAGGCTGAACTTATTGAAGAAAATCAGATATTCGCCTCCAGCGCAGCCAAAGAGTTACTTCTGCAAGGAAATAAATGCAGAAATATCTGCAGAGTTACTCCAAACATTACGCAGAGCCTCGAAGTCAAACAAAGCTCCCACCGAGTTTTATTCATAAATGTAAAACAGTTAATACAGCAATCCACCTGTAAACTTCTTTATCGAGCCCCTCAAAAGGCCAAGAAGTCTCAAATCTATATTAATTGCCTTAAGAGATCTTTTATCAGATCTCACCTCCTCATCCTTCTATAAATACCTCTGTAGAAGATGAAAATCTGTTGGTTGTAGAACTTTGAAATACATCTGAGCTTAAAATTCTGACTGTAAATAGTGTTCACTGGCCCTTGGAGCTCTGTTTGTGTTAGTTTTGTTAGGCTGGATAGTGAAGATGATTGCTGAACTGAAACATTGGACCTAAGTACTGTAACTGGTTTGACATCAATAAACAAGCTATTTCTTGGGATCCTAGTCGATATCACTGGTGAAGTGCCCCTTCTTTGTTATTGTTTTCCTTTATGTATGTCATATTGTTCATTATTCTCTGATAAAGAACAACATTTATAGAGTTAGGACCTGCTGTACATCAGTAACCTTCTCTGACTGAAAGATTTATCTCAATGTTTTCCTCCAAATTGTTTATTTAAGAATGATTCAATACAGTTTAAGCAGTTAGGAATGTTGGAGTTCCCTCTTCCTACTGTTTTCTTTAAACATTGTTCTTGAAAGTTATTTTCCTTATTTGCTTATTAAATTTAGACTAGAAAAGTGATGGTTTGCCCTGTTTCTAGCTTCTATTCTCCAAAGGCAGATTCTGAAAGTTTCCCTTGGTGTTAACTGAAAGCAGACTAGGTTTAAAAGTACTTTATCTGATCTTAAGTTTATACTCTGTCTTCTCTTATATGTTTTCATACTTTCTGAAGGTAATTATGTGGATTACTAGATTGTTTGTCAATTAAGCTTCTTTAATACAAACTTGCCCAAGAAGTCAATGGTTAGCCCTGCACTTGGTTGGTTTTAAACAGTTACTTAAGAGGCTTTTCTTGTTTGGACTGACTATAAATCCTTTGTGAAATTATTATTAGTTTCCACCTCTCCAACACCTTATTGTTCCCATTCCATCATTTAAATCTCAATAATCTTGTGGTGTAGATGACTTGCCCCTTGGATCACTCTTGATGTTGTTGCTCAATTAAAGCCCTGTTATGACTCCATAGCCCAATGGACTAAAAACTAGCATTATATCTATCTTTTTAGCCTAGCTGTTCTATTCACTTGCAACTTCTCACCTTTGAAACTCTTTGCACTTAGGACTTTCCACCTCAAACAGTATTCATGCTCAACCATCCAAAAAACAAAACAAACCCTTGGCCTTCATAACTAGCCTAATATTATTACCCCAAATTTCAAATACAAATCCATCTTTGCACTTATTGGAGAGATCCCTCTTCGGATTTAGGAGGGCTAGATCCTAGAATCCCAAAGTTGGTTGAAATGATGTTGTTTCTGTGATCGGACTTTTCCAATATTTCTGATTACAGATTCCCAACATAGAGCACTGTCTCCCCTTGGAGACTGCGTTGACTCCTGAAAGTACCCAAATTCCCTTGAATTTGACTTTGCAACTTGCTTCAATTTTGTTTGCTGCTGTGTTCTGAAAAGTTTGATGCTCAATTGACCAGTGACTCTATATACTTCTTCCTCCTTTGGCTGAAAATTTGTTCAATGTTTGTTTAAAAAAGTTTTTCTTTATCATTGACAAGTTGATTTCAAAGTACTTTTTATGGTCGCATTTGTTGTGGAGGTAAATCCCCTCTGCAAACAGAGGCGATCCCACTAGCCCTAGGGTGGGTCTAGCAACAATCGAAACACGCAAAGCTATTGATTCCTAGTTACAAAATATAGAATCACGATAGATCGCTTACCTTGATTCCTTTGTTTCTATTAGCGAAGAAAAAGTGGTGCTTATGTTCCTAGCTGGACAGGTCATGATCCGTGAGCTCGTTGCATCCAGATATCTGTACTCATGCAAATAAGAGAGACAACATGCAACATAATATTCCACACTTTATAACTATTGATCAATCAGAGAGGAACGAATGAAATTACATTATATAATGGACAAACACAATCATAGAACCAATAGCAGAGTCATGTATATTAATATACGAGAGAACGATTACAACCGATGCTCTGACATCGTGATCTTCCTTCGACAGGATTCCAGTGGGACGTGTCTCACAAATCTCGTCAGGGATTTGACAAAACTCTCTCTCTCACAGGGTTCTCCTTAGCTCTACTCTTGATTATCACTCGGTTATAATTTCCTTCCCAAAAGTTCAGCTAGCTAGAAAATGGAGAGGGCGGGCTTTTATAGAAGGAGGAGGAGAGGTTAGGATCCCTATAATCATGGGGGAGAGTCCTATCTCTTAGGAAGGTTCCATGAGAGGTGCAAAACCACTTCCTAATCAGGGAGATCCGGAGCCAAACAACCCAACCTCTTTTTGAGGATTCGTTCTGAAGTTGTTATAATCAAACTTCCTCCTTCGATTGTTAAAAACCATTCCAAAATAGGTTGGCGCGAGCACAATATAGGGACAGAGCGCTAGCTAGCGTGCCCACTAGTGTATATTTTCCCCATTGGCGAGAGGGGTGAACTAGCTACTTGTGCCAATGCCAAAACATAGGTTTTTGGAGCTTTCTTGAGGAAATGTTATCAAGGAGAATTCTTGCCCTTATGTAGAAGGATGACATCAAGGTGTTTTCAAGACATTTTACTATTCATAGGTCACGGGAATAGTCCTCCAATGTACGGGACAAGGGATTGCAGGGACGGTGACAAAATGTTGTGTAACAAATGCCCCCTAAAGCATGAGGTCCAAGAGAGATGGAGGGGTGAAATGCTTTATGAGAACACATTCAACTGAAAACACTGTTTTCGGAAGACCTGCGAATACAAATACAACTGATATCTCTGATACATGATATGTGGTATGGGTGCAGCCATCCATAATAAAGGGTACAAAAACCGAGATCCAAGGTATGGACGCAGTCATCTAGTAAAATAAGGATCAACAAGTAGACTCAGGTATGGTCGCTGCCATCCAATCAAAAGAGTCATGTAATAAGTCATAATAATCGACAAAGAACCCGCAGCCTGGATTTCATCAGACAAAATCTAGGGTCTTGCGCTCCATCTCGACCCGAACAAAGTACAAGTTCGAGCATGTGAATATGTGAGCTGAAGTCGAACATGCAAGAAAATCATCTGATTACCAGTCAATGATGAAAACTGTTAACAGACACAAGAGAAACCACCAATAATGACAATGGTTCTCAAGGTACAAGAGGTACAATCCACGAAATGTGAACAAGGATCTGGCATCAAACACCCGCAGAATCATCCGATCGAAGGCAAATAATGAAAACCTTGCGTTGAATGCGAAGAAATTGCCATTGAGGCATGCAGGCTCCAAGGTACCTGAAGGGAGTCTCTAGATCAAATTCCTGGATAATGAGCCGAAGTAGACAGGAATTGACCTTGATCGAAGGTGGGCCATAATGTTTCCCACATCATCGACACGAGATAGAGGAACATGATGTTTGTGAATCAATACCAACAGAGAATCAGAGGGAGATTGAAAACTGCAGAGGCAAACTTCTCTTGAACATATCAGCGACACGACACTAGATTTGGCAGTATTTGACATCAAAGGATCTGAGGTCATGGTGATGTGGCAAAGAGCAGATGAGCGGTCAAAAGAGATTACCCAAACCCATGGAGGAAAACAGATAACGAGATGAGATGTCCCCAATCCGACACGAATGCAGACAAATTCCATGTTCAAGAGTGACATACTGCCAACACGACTACAATCTTGGTTCCATTTTCCCCCACCATTTCTAGTGAGTACCCCAATTATTTTTGAAAACAAGCTTGAAGGGGATAGAATATGCTTGCGATGTAAGTTTGTCCTTCGGAAAAATCCAACCTAGTACATTTTATGAGCCCTAGGAAAGAGGAACTCGAGTAACGTCATTGCGATAGAATCCGATGTCATCAGTTTTTAACGAGTCTGAAAACGGAAGAAATTGACGTCTTTTCATGTTTAGAGAGTTTGAAAAGACATCGGAAAAGAAAACTCAAGCAAGTCCCTTTTCGTGAATAGTCTCTCAGATCCGAAAAGGTAGAAAACTGTATCCAAGAGAACCTCCTAGTCGCGATAGGCTAGGTTATTCCTTTTTCGTAAATAATCTATCCCAGCTCGAAAAAGGGCTAAATGTATACTGGGTAGATGTCGCTTCGTAGCCAATTTAATGAGCTCAAAACAACAAGTGACTCGGCAATCTTTTCAGTTTTAGAGAGTCAGAAAAGAGCTGAAAGGTGACTCCAATAGTGACTTTTTCGTGTTTTTACCGAGTCTGAAAAAGTATAAAATACAACTCGTCTCTTCGTCAAAACCATGCCAAAACCTTTTTCTGCACAAGAAGACATGTGTAAAACATATTCTACAAAAATAATGCGAAAATATATCGAAAAACGTGTTTAAAAACCATTTAGGACTTTCAAAAGCTATAAAAGACCAACAGTGGTAAAAAATATTTAATTTTCACTTTTTACCTCTTTGCAGAGCAACAGTGACCCATTTCTTCTTAGATCTTTAGGTGACGAGTGCGGTCAATCTAGTCGACGAAATCAAATTCCATCCGGTTCAGGTAGGAGCCGACCTCTTTGTCCATCTTTTAAGTTACATTTTACTGTATTTTATCATTGTTTGAGGTCCTTTAGGGAAGGATTTTCAAATTTTAGGGCTCCGCGGTTGGCATGGGTTCCGGGCACGGCCTCGTGCCAATCCGCTCTATCTTACACAGAGTTCGTGCCAGTTGGCGTGACTGTCAGCCAAATAGCCGTGCTAACGACGCAACACAAAATCTAGCTAAAATTTCTCAAAAATCAATCAATGAAATGTAATTTTGGATACCGAGGGAGGTTTATAACATTCTATGATTGATTGATGCAGGTATCCAAAAAAAGGATGGCTATTGAATGGAAAGAGAGAGAACATAGCGAAGAAGATGAACTAGCAATGGGAAACAAGCATTGTATGAATGCTCTTCAAAATTGAGGGCTAAAAAAGTTCTTTCTGACGCCATGTCTTCAAGCTGAGCCCAAATTGTTGTAGTATCTCATTAGTATTTGGGATGAGGATGAGAAGAAATTCAAACTTTGAGACCAGGAACTTGAGCTCAAAGTATCAGATGTATACTTCATCACTGGACTGTCATGCAGGGGTCCAGTCCCTATTCTGACCGGTACCAGGCCTTCAAGGAAAAAACATGGAAATGGTCATGAACAGCATGTGCCCAGGGGCACGCAAAAGAATAGGGAGTGGGAAAGTATTCATTCAGACCATCCCCGATCTACCACTGAGAGTAGTGCTACACACCATTACGCGGGTTGTGGGATCGCAGTTACCGCACGAGGCTACAAAGACGCAGCTACTTCTTGCATCAGAGTGTATGAACCCAACTATCTTTGACTGGGCTATGGCTGTGACCATGAGCATTAAACGAAAACTCACAAAATGCAAGAAGAAAAAATTGAAATAGTTTGGATATGGGTCGATTCTGGTCTCGTTCTTCCTGGAATGATTACCTATTTTTTAGCGCCAGGAGGCTATAGTACCGGATCCACCACTGAGAGAGTCATGAATGGCTCAATGGGTGGCACTAATGCCTAAGGTAGGGGGCAGCTAGCAGATGTCTTGGTGGCCTGAGTTCTTTGACTGGCTTCGACGACAATTGATCGTCGTGGAGGACTGGCCCTATGTGGGCACCGATTTTACCAGAGATCGAGACCTTCTGCTCCCAAAGGGAGAGGACTGGGATGAGGAGCTTGGTAAGAATCTTTTTAATTTTATGATTTTTATGATTTTTTGGTATACATGCATGTTCTAACAACTAATCCTATATGTATGCAGATGTTGGCCCGGAGAGGCCCACCGGAATTTCACCAATAGCGAAGAGGACCCCTCTTGCTTATGACCCTCAAGGTGAGGGGGGCGAGCTCGTACAAAACCTAGAGGGGATCGCTCGGGGAGTTCTGGATTATGCTCGTTTATTTGATGTTCCCCTAGCTTGTCAGAGGCACACCGTATGGGTGCCGAGTCGTCTCCACCACTTACTGAGGCGGTTGGTGTGGGAAGTGACATGCCACCATGAGCACCATGCCGATTAGTCACCTAGGCTTTCTATTTGCATATTTTTGAGAGACATGTCCTCTCCGGATGTGACTGAAACAAACATATATATTTTTGGTTTTACATGATGCACACGTTGTAAACACTCGACATATATATATACATCTATTTTCTACATGGATCTTGCTTACATATGATGATGTTTTTAAAAATTGCGTAAATGTCTATCTAATACCATGTTGGCTACTGCATCTATTAGTGTATTCATTCGTCTTGGTATATACTTTTTTTTCACAAAGGAAAAATTCGTAATTTTATTTATGAAAAAACAAAATTACATGTTACATGAGCTGGTAATTGTCCAAAGACAGTCAAGTTGCCGCAATAAAATTACAAAGGAAAGTACAATTAGGATTTTCCCCCTTTCTTCTTTTCAACCTTACGCCAAGCAGCTTGTGTTGGCGTGGTTGCAATAAGGACAAGCTGATTTTCTTCCGCTTGTGCTCCATTATCCTTATCAGAGTCTGATGTGTCTGAGGTATGTGCTCCAGGTACCATATCCTACTGAGTGTTTGTGGTGGTATCGAGAGGATCTTGCATTTCCTGTTCTTGTGAACCCAAGGAGGTATCTGTTTGTTTATTCTCATGTGGTAAGGGTTCCTCCTCTTCTTCCTGTTATTCTGGCCCTTTAGAAGGAAATTGCCAACCTTTGGCAGCTTTGCCTGATTTCTTATTTTTTCTGTTATCTCTTGTGGCTGCCGGGCATGAGTTTTGCAAGTGTCCCGTGTTCCTGCATATCTGGCATCTGAAGGTTGTGTTCTCATAATCTAAATGTTGTGTCCATCTTTTTTGTTTATTATTCATCATAATTCACTCTGGGAGTCCTTTGCTCAAGTCTACTTCCACACAGATTCGTGCGAAGGTAAAAATGCGCTCCTCTAGGCGTTGAGTATCTGTTTTGATATATATACCGAGGGTGTTTCCAATGCAGCCAAGAACATTTTCATTCCAAAAATGTAGTGGGAGATTGTAGAGCCTAACCCAGACCAACATTCTAGTCACCTCCATAGTGTTTGCATCAAAATTTGGGAACCATGGTGTGATGAAGAGTCTAGTGAAGCCCCAGAACCATGGTCCCTTGCTAAGTATGGAATCTCTGGCCTCAGTTGATGAAAATTTGACAATGAAGAACCCCTTAGAACATTGGTGGATTTCACATTCCATGGTCTAGTTTGTAAAAATCCAATGGAACAGCTCCATTGGTTTGGGCCAGAAGCAATTGAATCTGCCTATTATTGCTTTGGATTCATAGGCATTTCTATGCACATCAATATCTAGATTGTCTATATTTATTTCAGGCACACTGTCCTACTGTTCCATAATGTATGGCTTGGGGGAGCTTTCTGCAGGGGCATCAGGTACTGTAGTTTTGTTTTTGTCCCCCTGTAAGACATTTCTGTATGTACCTTTTGAGTTTACGGTTTTGGATGCACTTTCACCCAGGGAGGTTCCATGTGCTCTGTTTTGGCCCAACATTCCTCCCCGCAGTCTTAGGTTGAGGCAAATAGAAGATCCAGTAACAATGGCATATTGTTTAAGAGTGCAATGATCAGCTAATGCTTTCCCCCCAAAAATTAATGACTGTAAATGAAATGGCTACCCTGCAACAGACTGGATTTCTTCCTTCAAAGATAATATCAAGTCAGTGTTTCGAATCCATATAATAAAACTATTTCCTACGGGAGGCTTAATGAAGATTTGATATGGATCCGAGCCTACCTGAAGGTCGATATTGCAGATAAGTTGGCTGCTCCTTTTGCCCTTTGGTTCATCATTCATGGCAAGTGCGCAAACCTGTGTCTGGTAACCAGATCCAAAACACAAGGCAGGTGTGCTATCAAAATGGTATCGATTCCAAAAACAGGAAATTGCACACAGGTGGTCTGATGGTCGGTTTGTGTGCTTCCTCCAGCAGCAAGTCGACAACAAAAAGTTCGGTTTCGTAAAACCAAAAATGCCTGTGCAACCACCTGCCGGAGAGTGATACCCATTCTTTTCCACCCAGGTATGTCTAGAAAGCAGGTCCGTCGCGCAGCAGGTACCGTGGCCTGAGGGTCCGAAAACAAAAGCGTTAACTGACTCAGAACGAGGGATATCAGTCCGGCGTGTATCCAAACCCCAACCCGGTAGCTGGGTAATGTGTCTCGGCACCACAGGAACCCGTCCAAGATGTGCCGCCTCCGCAGAAGCCGAAAAACCAGAGCAGAGAGCCTTAGGGTAGCCGCCGAAAACCAAAGCTCCGCTTCCCTCCATTTTCCCCACACCAATACTTTTCCTAAATAATAATCATTGACTCAGTACTACTTCTTAGTATATGTTGATATGTGATGTAATAAAAATTTCTTTCAAGTAAATGAATACATAGATACAGTCTTAAAATGCATGGGTTTCTAACTAAATAATGACTATTGAGCTATAAAACCACAAGCTGTGAGTCCAGATGTACTAGTAATGCGTGAATGCCGAGGTTAACAACCTTGTTTAATAATTCGAAAACGACACTATATTCCGCGACATTATTTGTAGCAGGCCCTAGACAAACACCTTGTAAATTAACCAACTCACCAGCAGGATTGTAAATTACCCAGGTTGCCAAAGACAAGTTCCTGGTACTGCGGGAGGCACCATCCATGAAACCGACATAAGGAGTAATAGACATCTACACAATCAGGAAGACCCAAAAAGAAGAAAAAAACTTACAAAACACACCACACCACACATGCACAAAAATGAAAAAATCACCTATGTACATATACTACGCAAGAATGATTCAAGCATAATATTTCTTCAGGTACAACCCATTTCTAGGCTGCACCAAAGGAAGACCTCCATAATCGATCAGCTCATAAGCCCCATTTTTCAATACACGTTTAACGATATAGGGCCCATGCCACATAGGTTGGAATTTGCCTGCCCCAAGCTTGTCATGAGCTTGATCATACAAGAGGACGAGGTCCCCTTCGATAAAAGAGCGTGGGGTAACCGTTTGATCGAAATGAGCTTTAACTCGCTTTTTCTATGCCTCGATAACCAAAGCAGCCAATCGGCAAGTTTCATCCAATCTCTCGAGATATCGGAGACGTTTTTCCTCCGGTGAAGTATCGGGAAGTAATTCCACACCCAATTTTAGTGAAGGGATCTCACATTCAACCGGAAGAGTAGCTTATAGACCATACACCAACTGAAATGGTGTGAATCCGGTTGCACTCTTCACTGACGTTCGGTAGGACCAAAGAGCTAGAAACAACTAGAGATGCCAACTCGATTTGTGTATACCAATTGTTCATTGAAGCATCGTGACAAGCACCTTGTTCACGACTTCAACTTGGCCATTTGCTTGAGGGTAATATGGCGTTGAGCTGTTGTGATGCAAGCCCAACTTAGATGTCAGCTCTGCCATCATATAGTCCCGAAAATGAGAGCCATGATCAGTGACGATGGCTTGAGGAATGCCAAAACAAGTGATCACATGGTTGAGAATGATCTGTGCAGCTGTCTTACCATCCGCGGCCAGTGTAGGCATTGCTTCGACCCACTTGGTGAAATAATCTACGGCAACGATGATATAAGCATGCCCCCCAGCCGAGTCAGGGTTACACGTCATAAAATCAATGCACCATTTGGCAAAAGCGTCCACAGTAATGACAGGATGTAATGGGAGAGGGAGCGCACACATCTTGCATTGGAAGATCTGGCACACATGACACTTTCGTACTGGAACAATATAGTCTTTAAATATAGATGGCCAGAAATATCCCGCACGAAGGATCTTTTGTGCGGTAGCATAACCGGACATGTGATCACCACAGGCACCACTGTGACAGTCATTCAGAACTTTCTTAGCCTCTTCTGAGGTCAAACACCGGCGGAGTATGGAATTGACTCCAACACAACATAGGGTATCTCCAAGAATGCGATATGGTTGCGACTGATGTCAAACGCGGCGTCGAGCATCCTTCGTTAACTCGGACCGGAAGGTAGATGTCTGGAGGTACACGATGATATCACCATACCATGGATCGAGAGGGCTGATTAAGAAGAGAGTTTCGTCCGGGATATGATCCTCAAATTGAGACGGAACAAAGTCGGTAGGGAGAGAACAAATGAGATCAGCAAAAACCAGTGATTTCTTTGATTTGGTAGTAGTGAACTCCAAATCAAACTCTTGGAGAATTACAATCCACTTTGAGTACTTGCCCCCCAAAAATTCTGGAGAAAAAATTTAAGTCATGGGGTGGCAGTCAGAAATCACAGTTACCATGCATAACAGGATGTAATGACGAAACTGCTGAACGGGACCACGACTAGCACTAACTTCTCGATGTGTGCATAATGCATTTTAGTGTTAAGGAGGTTTTGAGACAGATAATAAATCACTTGTTCATTATCGTCATCGTCATCCTACACCAGAACCATGGCAATTGTACTGAATGCGACAACCAAATAGAGGGTAAAGTGGCAATGATAATTTGGAGGACGTATTAATGGAGCATTGATAAGCAACGTCTTAAGGTTATGGAAATATTGCTGAGAAATCTCGTCCCAACAGAAAGGGACGTCCTGTTTTAGAAGTTGTGTGAACCCTTTGGCTACCTCCGCATAGTTTGGGATAAAACGACGCAAGAAATTCGCTTTCCCTTGAAGACTCTGAAGCTAATGTAACGAGGATGGGGAGGGGTGATTAACAATAGCCTCAACCTTAAGAGGGTCAAGGAAAATTTCGTCCTTAGAGACAATGAACCCTAAAAGTCGACCAGAGTCGACGCAAGACGCACTTGTGAGGATTAAGCCTGATGTTGTAACATCTACAGCAGAGAGAAATATGGCGGAGATTTTTCGGATGGCCTTTGCGCAGAGCTGAATGAGCTAGAAGGTCATCCAGGTACGGCTGAACAACATTACATATGTTGTGAAAGGTGTAAGACATGGCATGCTGGAAGGTAGCCCCAACGTTTTTCAAGTCGAAAGGGAGTTTCTTATAGGCGAATTTTCCCCACGGACAGATAAAAGCAGTCTTATGTTGATCAGATGGGAGGATATTGATTTGATTATAACCTAAAAATCCTTCCATAAGGGAAAATATCTCACTCCCCGCACAATCGTCAATGATCTGATCGATAAAAGGGGTGGGATAGTTTTCCTTAGGGCATGCCCGATTGATATTTCGATAGTCAACACAGACTCGAATTGTGCTCTTCTTCTTATCCACAGGGACAATATTGGAAACCCACTCTGTCAGAGGGATCGGATATATGAAACCCGCTTTAAGAATTTTCTCAACTTTAGCTTTTATAGAAGCATCTTTCCAAGGATGCACCAGACGCAGACGCTGGCGCATAGGCTTCGCAACGGGATAGGTGGGAATTTCTTGCACGACGATACTAGGATCAATTCCAGGCATCTCTTCGGAAGACCAAGAGAAAAAATCATGGAATTCGTGGAAGAGACTAGTGTACACTTGAATCTCATCGGGAGAAAAAGTGACTCCCACATGGATGTTCTCGACAACCCCCAGTTTAATGGAGATTTTGATAGGCATCATTTGGGTAATGTTACTCAGACTTCCTTCCAAGAAAAATTCGTGAGTCAATATTGGCGTTTGGAGCAGCGGAGAGGGAACCTGAGATGCAAAACGCTAGAGACAATTAGACATTGCCCCCATGCTAGGAATAAACGAGGAACGATGATGCCCATCGCTCCACGACAGATCTTCGAGAGACATAGTCTCCACGATAGCTTCGTCAGATGGAAAAATTTCGCTCAAAGGACCGGGCGAATCTGCATCGCCGAGCCAAGGGGATTGAGAATAGACATCAAGAGCCATGCTTAAAGGAGAATTATCAGCAGGAGGAGGATCTGATGCAGCAATGATCTCACAATAATTGATTTCAACCAGGGTCAGAGGCATCGATTCTCCAAAAGAGGCAACTTTTTCAGGAGAAGGGATGATCCATGGGTCATCCGACCTAGAGATCATATTGACTTGAATGGTACTGGGTGGTGGAAAGGGAAAAATACCCATGAGAGCAGGATCTTTGAAAATACCTAGCCCTATGCTTTCAGGGGGATTGGGAATTTGGTACACGTATGGCACGTTTTTCTCGGAAAACGAGGTAAAGAATGACAACTGATCAACAGTAATAAATTTTCCCTCATGCAGAAACTTCAGAAGTCGAAAGAGGGTGGTCAGAAAGCACAGCATAGCGTGAGTCCAACTGCGACCGAGTAGAATATTATAGTTGAGTTTTGCATCAACGACTTCCACTTCAACGTTCACAGTTTTTCCTTGCAATGTAATCAGTAAGCTAGCGAGAACACCCAAGGGTTTTGACTCCCTTCCATCGAATGCCTCCGAGGGCATTGGGAGATGAAGTGAGGGCTAGAGAGCCAATGACCTTCTAGCAAGAAGATGACATAATGTAGGTAGAGGCACCTTCGTCCACAATGGCTCTGTGAATATTCGAGGCCATTAATACCGACTTGTACTCTAACAAGCGCGGCCCGAGTGCGGAAGTCGAGGGACAAAATTCTCTAGATCGAAAGCGTGAGAAGGCTAGAATCAACATGATTAATTATGCCGATCACGGATAACAAAGATTTATGTTGAGACAAACAACTCTAAAGAACTTCCAACGCGGACATCGCGGAAGGTGCCTATGCCAAATCCTCAACAATGCTTGTAATGTTGAGCAGCCATGGGCATTCGGATTATAGGAAGACTTTTGGAGAGCACCTTTGGAAGGTGGTCGTACAACATGAGTTCATCACTTGGCCTTTCAATCTCAAGAGGACCCGAGAGGTAGGCGAAAGGGGAGGGGCCATCAACTGACTTCCTTCCCAGCTCTTCTTGGTGTGATCCATGACGATTATCCTTTGACCAAGTGGCAATAGAAACAGTGCAACACCATTCATCATGGAAAGCCCGTAAGACCCAAACGGTGCGGATGGTGAAGGCTACTCGACCATACGGGATCTACTGTCGAGATGGAAAATTTTCCTTAAGAACCCGCCGGAGTTCCCTTAGAGCCCTTAAGAAATTGACTACTCCTCGTGATCATCGAGGATAATCTTGGTGTAGTGGTCTTCATCATAGATCGGGCAAAGGGTACTTCGGTTTGTGTTGCGAACCATCATCAACACATGGTTTGGATGATTCTAGTTTTGGGGCATCGGATTTGGCTTTGCCTTTTCCCTTCTTCTTCCCTTTGGAAGTTTTGTCCACAAGATTGGCCTTATCAGACTTTTGACCTCGGTGGTCTTACCAAAATCTAGGGGTAGTCTCGAGGAGAAGAATTGTTGGAAAGAATCGATTTCTACTTCCCATCGGAAGACTTGCGAGAAGTCTAAGAGATAGAACCAATAACGTCATATGCGATGGAGTAGGTGGCACTTTAGAGGTCCCCGGTCACGGGACATCGACTCAAGATGTGCGTATAACATGCCGGGAGTGAGAGTACACTAAATTGAGGAGTACTCGGTGACACGAGAAATGGCTTGTTCTTCGGTTACACATGCCCCCATAGCAATGTCTTGTGCAATCTTGTTGACAAAGGAGGTAGTGAACCAATGAGTTAGAAGGCTGATTAGGGAATTTCAAACTTGATCGGACGACGACGACGTCTCCACTCGTGAATGTGATCTAAAATATGAGTTCCTTTGTCCCTGTTTCGGAGATGTCGTGGAGATGCGTCCCAACTTCGTGAATCGAACCCGAGTATTTCGGAAATGCATCAAGAATTCCATGTCTAGAGTATTAAAATCTTGAAAAATACCATGGGGCGACTCTACTATACTATTTAGCACTAGTGAGAGTGCATTGAAAAAGACGTAGAAGAATTGAGTCATCTATCCAAGAATTCGAAGAACACCACAAGTGGTATGTCATGACATGTGCTTGAGGGGTCTTCTCCGCATTTACCATCAAAACTTAGGGACAATCACCGGGCACCTTCGTTGGAGCTGAGGCCAATATGGATTATGAAGAATTGGATCATTGTTCAGATGATTGCATACGTCACAGAGTAACTCCAACGTGGCGAGAAAAGGTGACGCGGGGGTTAAAAGGGATGTGAGGTCCCCGATAAGGACCTATACATGTACTCCATCCCTGGTTGAGCATAACTCTCTGCCCCCAGTTGGTTCTCGTCCCGGGAGGATCTCGACCATAGGGGGTATAAGGCTGGATAATGAGGTTGATATGGCGAGTCGATAACCATGATACGGGGGTTGATAACTAGGGTGCGATTTTGATTATATGTGGGCCATTGCTGAGGGGAAGTGTATGGAGTATAAGTATAGCTCCGTCGTTGATGGTAATAACGTAAACCTTGAGGCATGTTGTAAAGCTGGTCTAGGCTGACCTTGAAGGTAATAGTCACCTTGGGGTCGATCACGGCAGCCGTTGGTAAGTGGGGCCTCGTTTGAGTCGGATAAGTCGAGCGCACGAGGTGGATTTGGTTTGTGGCATAGAATAGATCGGCGTTGAGCGGGTTAACAAGATGTGCGGTGTTGTCCTCGTTGAACGAGTTGACAGCTGGCGTATCAGCGTTGGCTGGTTGAATAGGTTGACTCGATTGATGACGCGACACTAGGTTTCCCTTGGGTTGAGTCAGAGGTTGGCTCGATGGAAGGAGTGAGCCAGGGTTGTGCCTAATAACTAGGTTGACCTGTGACGGGGACCATAATATGGCCACAGTCTGTACAACATTTTGACCAATTTGGAAATGAAGCTGCTAAGGTTGCACCAAAGGTTGAGAAGGATGGGTTTTTCTCCAAGGACCATATGGTGGTCTAGGTTGATACCCTCGGTTGCCTTCGTTGGTCGCTTGAGGTTTCCCTGGGTTGGACCATAGGGTGAGGTTGTAGAGGTTGACGTTGGGGATTGTAAGGTCTGCCTTTTCGCAGCCATAAAGTAATCCATGATGGCCCAAAGGTTGTACCCCGTAAGGGTTGTCCTTGCGGGTCGTATGCACTAACTTTCGGCTAGGTGCCGAAGGTTGTCCTTGGAAGGGTTTTCCTTGTGGGCCGGAAGCATACATCCTTTCTTAGAAACAAAGGTTGCCCCGAAAGGGTTTCCTTGTTGATTAGAAGGTTTCTAGGCTGGGTAGATAGAAAACCATTAATATACCGATAAGCGTCATGAGCAGAAAACAAATGGGGGTTGCCTTGCTCATCATATTGATATGGAAATATGTAAATCGAGGGCACCATCCACTACATAATGGGAAAATTAAGGACGATTACGGTCTTGAGAGGATTGACCAACCTCGGAGATTGATGGTTGTAAAGACATTCGATACTCCTAAGGAGAAATGTTCTCTATAATGGCATAAGTTATATAAACGTCTTCGAGAGGCCCGACAAGGTCCTAAACTACTAGATGTTTCATTAAGTTTCAATGTTTCCTTAGGTTAATTCAGTAAATTTTAAAGTTGATCCTCAATTTACATTTCAATTTCAAGGCCCTATCGAATGTTGGATCTCATAAAACCTCTAGATGCAAACTACATGCCAAAAAATATCATTTTGTTCGATGAAGAGCTATCTACAAGAGAGTTGAGAGTTTTCAAATGACAACAAAATGAACACAAAAAAACATCCACTACCATTTCCAATGCAAGATAATGAAACTAGAAAACTTTTTCCCTAGAGTTATGTAACACTAATAATGCGAAAAGAGCTTTCAATTTTCACTACGGCAATCGAAATGAAAAAATATTTTGTTTTATTTTTTTATTTTTCAATATATTAGAGCAAGTGCACTAAATGAATGAAAAACTAATGAAAAACATCAATTTGAGAAATGACAAAGAGAGATCTAAAATGAAAAAGTTCACTCAATCCAAATGCACACAATCAAGACTCAAACCGATGATGAAATCCTCAAAGCGAAGAATAATCTCAAAAGAGACTCAATCAAAGCTTGTGTAATCTAGGCTTGGAGTAACACAAAGCAAAACTAAACGAAAGAGAGAGGAAAAATCACTCAATTAACGCAATGATTCAATGGAATCCAACAAAAAATAAGTTTACTAGGAATGCAAAGACCCAAAACTCGCATGGGAGGCTCATCACACTAAAGCACCTAGAAGCCTTAGGGCTAGTAATGCAAAACTGATAGAAAAATGTGAACAACTAGAGGAAGGGGGCTAAACACGGTAAAAAATGACTTCAAAGCACTCAAAGAATCATAGAAATTGGACCGGGACCAAAGATTCAAGCTCCAAAAAGTCCAAGAACGAGAAAACCCTAATACTAAACAGAGGTTGGCACACTTGTTTGGGCATGTAATATATGTGCCAAACACCAGCCCGTTGGCATGAGGGAGCCTAACTAGCAACTAGCGCTAGTTGACGCGATTGTCAAGAGTTTACCCGCGCTAAGCCGGTTTTACCCCTAGAGAAAAAAATATTAAATGGGACAAACGAGAGACCGGACTCGGGTCTTACGGGGGCTGAACAAAGGTTTTAATACCAAAAAGAGGAAGGTCGAGACTTCGGACAAGCGGAGATAATCAATCTAAAAGCCAAAAAATAACCCAAAGGAGGAGGAAGGACTAACTCCCCATTGATCCCCAGAGTGGAGTCGCCAAATTGTTGAGGTGGTAAATTCCCTATGCGGACGGAGAGGTGATCGCACTAGCCCTAGAGTGGGTCTAGCAACAATCAAAACACGCTACGATACTGAGCTCCTGAGTTACAAAATACGGAGAAGCTACGATACATATCCTACCTCAAGTCCTACGCTCTTGTTGTCGAAGAAGAAGCGCTACTTCCCACATTCCTATCTTCGACATATCACCATCCTTCCGCTATACGCATCCAGGACACCTATACTGACGAGCAGAAAGAAACAACGACATACAACGTAATAATACAAATATGTAACAACTACCAATCAACCAAAAAGGCTTGAACTAAAATTGCATTACACGAGATAAGAAATACAATAGTGGAACCAATAACATAGTCGAGCATATACTTTAAAAATGCGAAAGAAAGATTACAAGCGAGTTCACGACGTCGCATTCTTCCTCTGGCGGGGGCTTCCAGCGGAGTGTGTCTCACAAATCTTGTTGGGAGTCTGGACAAGGCTCGTTCTCTTACGATGTTCTCCTTGGCTCTGCTTTCAATGGTTGCTCGGCTATAGTTTTCTTCCCCAAATGTTCAGACCTATCTAGAAAATAGAGAGGGCAGTAATTTTATAGAGGAAGAAGGAGAGGTTAGGCTCCCTATAATCATGGGGGAAGAGTCCTATCTCTTTAGAAAGGTTCCATGAGAGGTGGGAAACCACTTCCTAATCGGGGATTATCCAAAGGAAAATAACCCAACCTCATGTTTGGTGATCCGTTACGAAGTTGTTAGAACCAAACTTCTACCTTCTATTGTTAAAAAAGCATTCTATTGTTAAAACATTCCTTAAGAGGCTTGGCGGGCATGACACGAGGGATAGAGCGCCGGTTGGCACACTCACTAGTGTGATTTTTCCCCATTGGAATAGGGATGAGCCGGCTACGCACGCCAATGCCAAAAGATGGATTTTTAGGGTTTTTAGAGGAATTGTTCTTCGGAGAATTCTTTTTCCTTATAGTAGAAGGATGCCATTAAGGTGTTTTTCTGGGGACATTTTACTATTCACGATGTGTCATGGGAAAATTCCTCCAATGTATGGGACGAGGGATTGCGGGGACGGTGAGAAAAATGTTGTGTAACAGTAAATAAGGCCCGAAATGCATGCCAAATTCTATCTAGAAAAATGGCTAATAATAAGGACCTAAGAAAGATATCAACGCCACGAATTTGGGTACTATGCAACAAAGTTTCCACACAAGAAGTATAACAAGAATATTTTAGGAGGAGTAGGAGGTGAAGCACTTGCCTTACAATTCAAATTCGGCTTCACCATGATTTCATGCATGGTAAGAGCATCAGTAATGGGGAGAATGTGGTATCAATATTCAAGCGTGTGTGTCGTTCCATATGACGGGATACAAATAATTATCTGGTAACATAGGTGAGAAGGATCCCAGGATGCACATAGAACTTTGGGATGATTGGAGGTACAAAACCAAATAAATTGGAAGCTGTAACCTTTCATAGAGAGTCGGGGCTCCCATATTTATCTAAAAAATGTTTCCGTATGTACCGAGTACAGTAAGAAGAACTTGAGTCTTTGTAGTTGTATTGGAGGATAAAGGCTATGATGTTGTTTCAGATGGGGGTAAGTGTTTATGAGACATGTAGCTACCAAGAAAGTGAAACATATTGGTCTTAGAGTGAAAAATATCTACAAAATTGAGGGTGGATTCTTGTTCTACACCGAGTAGAAAGGCAAAAAATAATGCAGAGTCAAGATGTTGGAGTAACTCCATAACATACTCATGGGACAATTATACAATGGGGCCTTAAAAATAATGCGAGTAGATTACCACTAGTCTCTTGAAATGCACCCTTTACCCGGCATGTTGTCTACAAGGGATGCGCATTGTGAGAAAATATGTCAATTCCACCTTTAACGACCGAGATAACAAATTGGGATAATTCTAGAAAGGTAGGAGTCCACTCTTATGTATGTGGACCATTTTCTGACAGCAGTATGACAAAACATAGGTATTATGTGATTTTTTTGTTGATGAATTTTTATATAAAATGTTGGATCATCTCCATGCGAAGAAGGATGATTTTTTTCTCAAAATTTGTTGAATTCAAAGTCATTGGTTGAAAAGGATATTGGTCGAAAAATTAAAATCCCTAGAAAGAGATAATGGGGGAGGATTTGTTTCTAACACCTTAAAGGATCCCTAAGAGGGTATTAGAAGAGAAGTAGATAACACCCCCCAAACCCACAAAAAAATGGGGTGGGATGAAAGGAAGAACATATGCATAGTGGGAGCAATAAGAGAAATGTTGCAAGATCAAGGGATACCATTACATCTATTGGAAGAAGCACGCAAAACCACAATGTATTTGCAGAGAAAGGAGCCCTCATATAATACTTGGCATTTTCCCACCCAAATAATCTTTCTCTAGGAGTAAGCCGGATATGAATCTCATCTTCGAGATTTTTGGAGCTATTATGAATTGTCAATTCTCCCATGATAGTAGGAAGACATTGGAGTTTCCTACAATCGAGATAGGAGCCTTTTGAGGATGCACAGAGACCTACATAACTATAGGGTGTATTTTTCCCTCAATGAGGGCCACGATAATAGTGAGGAGAGATGTCAAATTTGATGAGGACAAAACTATGATATGCTATATAGAGCAAGAACTAAGTATCCCATTGAAGGTGGATATTATAGTTCCTAAGGAGGAGCCTATGAAAAAGCTTCGAGGATGTTATGGAGTAGCCACAAGTGTAGAAGAAGACATGAGGTCGAGTCAAGGAACCAACTCAACTCGAACCTTCCAAGGAGGGGAGAAAGAGAACCAAAGAAGCCGACATATTGGTGTAGGATGCACGAGAGCACATGTAGGATCTCCTACATATTCATGTAGGAAGAAGAGGTCACTAGATAGATACACTAGGTACACTAGTAGAAAATGATGAAATTAGTGACTAGGTGACTAAAAATGTTAGTCGTCGTAGCTTTTTCCTAGTGAAATACTACAAAAAAATGAGCAAACTTAGTGATTGAAATAAAAACAACTAACATGAATGACCAATTTAGGTCCCAAGTTAAAATATAGGACTAGAAAATAAGTAATACAATTAAGAATGACTAACATAAATGAGTAATTTAGAGTAAGAACAAAAATATAACTATATAACAAGTACTCTAATAATACAAATTAGTCAGCTTTCATGTTAGTCACTTTAAATGTGTCATTTCGACAATCTAAACTTACAAGTGAAATGGGATTCAAAGGTTGTTGGAGATTTTCTGACTCAAAGGTTATACTTAAACACTTCTTTATTGGATTAGTGGATGATTAGAGTTATGGAGTTAATGCTGAATATTCATGGTTATATACTTTGATCACATCCATAGGGAATTCAATTCAAAGGGATTGACATATTATCCCAAATGAGAGTGTGCTTACAACTAGTTCAAATACATTATGAAAAATAACTAGAAGGAGAAGTGTTAGTTAATTAGTAGATGACACATTTTACTTTAGTTAAAAAAATAAACTTTTCATGCCTATCTATATTTTTTTATTATCAATGTAACATCCATTAAACTTAATGGGTTTTTAACTTGGATATCAAATTACGTTTATCTAGTATGAACTTACATTATGAACATAGTAGTACTAGGTTCTTATGAAATTGTTTTTAAATTTCATGGAAATTTTAATATTAGCTTGAATATAAGATATTACACATATTAAAATATTATGTAATAAATTTAAATTACATTTAGTATAGGTTAAATCACTTAAATTTCAGCTTTACATGAATATTAATTCAAAGATAATGTTTATTTATTTGTTTATTTTAACTATTAGGAAAAACAATTATAACATTTCCCTCCACCTAAACCAATAATTACTTAAGAAAAAGGTATGCATCGATCAATCACTACTTGAAAAAAAAACAATTTCAAAATTAGCGGGTTAACAAATTCCCCATACGCGATATTCACAGTGCAAAATAATTCCCCATACGCATTTTGAATCAATACGCATTTTGAGTCATTTTTTTTGGTCGCTGATAAGTGGTGTGGCCTAGTTTGAGAAAAGAAGAAGAACCATAAATTCCTTGTAGGATATGCTCGACTCCGCCCTTTTGCGATGTTGTAGGTAGGCAAGGGGAGAGATGTTAGGGATTATATTTGACGTACGCTTGGATTTTCTTGATTGGAAGTGGACGATTAGGTCCCTCAGGGCCTTGTATATCACGTACTCGTTATTTCTCTCACAGAGTGCCATCTTTCGTTTAGGCCTCATTCTTTGTCCTTTGATATGACATTTTAGGAAACTTTTTCTTCCATTAATTTTTTTTCCCTTTTTTTTATACATTTGGGGCATTGAAAAGGAATACATGGATACATAGAAGGGAAAGGTCTTCATTAGAGGTGTATCATGGGAGACCTTGGAAGAAACCTTGAAAGAGTATTTCAAGGTCGATGGGGAAAGTTATCAAGGAAGATCCCCATTATCAAAGAGACAAGATGACAAGACGAGACGGAGGTTTTGGGTTCATAGGATTTTCGTAACCAGAAAACTCGCTTTGTATATTGAGTTTTTGGAGGAGAAACATACAATACAATAGATGGTAGACAAGAAGTTTCAATTGAAAAGGGCCATGCCAAGGGAAGAACACCAATGGAATGCACAAAATGGCAACGGTAATGTAGGAGGCTGGGCCTATGACCAAGAAGACCTTGGTGGTGTTTAGCTCCTACTATAATGGAGGATGACTTTAGGAGATATTTCAAGTAGTTTAGGAAATATTACGTATGTCCTCAGTGATGTATGATCACATTTTCGTATGAGGCCCAAGGAGTTTTGGAGTCATGACATATGACTCAAAGGATGTAGTGGATAAGGTAGTTACGAATAATTTCAATGAGCTTCATAACAAGATGGTGGAAGTGAAGAGGGAACTCCCCAAAGAAATGTCTCTAGACAGTTTAAGTGTAAGATCCAACCCCGTTGGTCGTATCTTCACCTTCAAAATAGCGAGTGTGGGGCACCCACAAGGACTCCCGCTTAGGCCGAGGTGGTTACCCTCCATATGGTTGTTGAGGTATAATTTCCCTTGGTGGATATCGTCACTAGTGTAAACTGGAGGTGTGCTGTGATCTCCTACTCTAGCGGCCAAAGTGCTCTCCCCTGCATATGGGGTTGCCCCACGGAGGTTATGTTTGGAGGAGCTTATGGGAGGTGGCTACACAGTCCCGTATACTGGTGCTGGGAGCTCCAACACCTTATGCGAGTGCTCCGATGGGTGGTAACTATGGTACAACAACAACGGTAGGAGGAGGCGGTTGGTGCTCCTTTATTTAGGGTGGGAAGACTACTTTGCAGCTTAATCGTCGGATATAGCTACGAAAGTGGTGGTGATGCTGTGGCTATGGTGGTGGTTATAAGTGCGAAATAGTTTGTCTTGGTTCTTATATGGTTCCTTTGTTTGGCATCTGATGTTAGTGTTGGATATTTGAGAGTTGCAAGGGATATGTATGGTGGTTCAAAGGTTATGGGGAATTCCTACAATGCCCCTCCCTCTAATAGTTTGGTTGCTAGTGCTCGTAACAGTGGTAATGCAATAGGTGCCAGTTCAAGTTGATCCTGTTGTGAATATGGTGTCGCGGGAAGGAAAACACAGAGAGGTAATGGGATCTTATTCCATATACATGGAGATGTATTAAGTACAGTTTGAAATTTATAAATCCAAAACGTATATGGGAGGAGAGTACTCCCATGACCTGTTGGAGACATCAACATCCCCTGGTCTACTAACTTGGAGGTCCCACTTATAATCACATATGCGTTGTTGGAGGGGTTTCTAATTTTGAAGGAGAATAAATTGATCCATTATGTTCAGAGATGCTTGATCTGAATTTAGGTATGTGGGAGTCATTGGATCCGTTTCCATACCAATTCAAAAGGGGTGTATCCTCCACATGGATCTCCTCTGTTGTTTTTAAGGCATATTTTACTTGCTGAAAAGGTATGGTAGAGATTGTTGTTATTTTTATTTTCAAAGGAAGTACTGGAAATGTGTGGGGAAGCTCAGGCCTCCTCCTTCATCCTCTTCTGTGGATGAGGAGGGAGAATTGGTCCTATTTTCGGGCGGCCCCAACAAGGGTTTGGTCGTGGGAGGATTGAGGAGAGACAATGTTGGGATGAGTTTGAGACTGGAACTTCAATAATATTGTAGAGGATGACGCTACCATGTTGTGTGCACAGAGATGGCTCGAACGCCCTCTCACATGTTTAATTTGGTCACTAGGAGAGGAGACGAGGAGGAGGAAGAGGAATGTGGGGAGGTTAGAGCGAAATGCAATGTCAAGGGAGATGTGATAGAGGAGGAAGAGGAATGTGGGGAGGTTAGAGCGAAATGCAATGTCAAGGGAGATGTGATAGAGGAGGCGGAGGAGGAGGAAGAGGAATGTGGGGAGGTTAGAGCGAAATGCAATGGCAAGGGAGATGTGATGTACATTTATAGTTATCGAAGCGATTATATGTGTGCTTATGATATATGATGTCTCCTGGATAAGGTGTCATAGGAAGGCAAACACAAATAGTTTCTGATGCAAGGTTTAGGCCATACCCGACATCTATGGATCGTGCCAGCTGATTGAAATTTGGTATACTATTTCCTTCATGCCCTGCTTAAAGAAATATCAATTCAAGAATTTCAATTCAAAGTAGGATAGAAATCACACATTTTTGTTTGAAAAATAAAGAATTCCAATTTCTTTTAAAAGAATGTATCCCAAACGCATCATCTTTATCCACACATAGCATTGAAGAAGTTGTTGGAAGGTTAACAATGTTGTTATCTATCTAATGCCATGGGCTGGATATAAGAGTTACTAACAAAATGAAAATAAATTGCTAAAATGAAAATAAATTGCTATCTACATTTGTTGGTTGTTTTCTCACCATTCAAACATGTTTATTAAAGGATCATGAATCTTATATACTTATACTTTCTTTGGAATATTCCCAGGTTTGAAGAGTTGAGAATTCGTTGGATGAGAAAGATGTAAGAGTATGCACCCTATCAAACCATTATTCCAGAATTCCAACATGACTGGAAAAATAATTTAACAATCGAAGAAAGAGAGAGAATGAATCAGGAGTACTTAAAGTGGGTTGGGGCATACCCTGACAAACAACAGGGTGATCATGAATCTTTCTACTACAGGAAGATAACTATCTTGCTTAATTCCAAATACACAATTCTATTCACACTACGTTTTTGTATTATTATTTTAAAAATAAGAGGTTATCCTAAAAACACTTAGCTTAACATTCATTCAAGAAATTTAATATGAAACACAGAGTTAAGCATATTGACTCCGATGAAGCAATATACAGTAGTGATAACATGCGGTACGTGACAACTGGTAGTAGATTCCGCTATGCTATTCAAGTTAACATATAAATGGAAATGGGTCGGATGGTTTTCAAGGTCACAATGGTGTATGAACGTAGTACTACTAAATTTCGGGCCTATTAATCAAGACATAATGATGTATGAGCGTAGCACTACTAAAGCTTGGGCGTGTTAATCAAGACTAGTGTCGATGAATATATTGAAGTCTAAGACAAGTATGTTAAACTATAGAGTTGTAATATCCCCTGTCTCAACTATAAATATATATTACTAATCCAAATGAAAAATCTGTAGAATTTCTAGGGAGTTAGTTCAAAATGTTTTGATGAAACCATGAATTTAAACACTCTCACCTTAGAGCAACACTAAGATTCTTGACCTAAGAAGTAGGATTGTTCTTTGGCACAGTACCAGGGAATTTTATCCTGAAATGTCTCTTTTTCTCCGCAACAAATTTGTGTTAAATCCCTCCCCTTTTCTGCCTTGTTTGCGTACTGCTTCAACATCACAATTAATGCAAATTTTATTGCTCTCCAACAGTCATCAACTTGATGACCATTTGACCAGAATGGGATGAGAGAAAAGTCAAGCTCAAAAAATAACAGTTCGATTAATAAACCAAGTTTAAGTGAAAGATCCAAAATCAACACCAAACCATATCAATTACATGAATTACTGCATTATATTTTACAGTAGTAAAGACATGGGAAATACATAAGGATAAAATTCAATTTCCAGGTCCAGTTACAAAAAACCAAAGTGTGTGTCATGCAATCTAGGCACATATAAACAAAAACCGATAAATGATATAGGCTAAACAGAACCCAGTAAACGCACCATGCAATCACAAGAAGGTGAGAAGCTTGAGAAAATATCTGATTTTATATGTTATGACACAATTAAAAAAAAGTAGAATACCACTTAATATGAGGGAAATTTAATTTCTTATCTTAGAAAATATTTCAAGATTTCCCCATATAACATCATAGTCTAACAAAATTTATTTCCCAACTGTACATTATTTGTCCACGTTGCTCTCATGATATACAATGTACAGAAACCCAAGATTCCAGTAAACAATGATAACTATTTATTAGGCTCCCAACACTTTGTCTCGACACCTAAGTTGGTCTTGCAGCTTCTATTGTAGAAGTTGATTCTCCTCGGTTAGTATTAAAGCCTGTTTCCTCAGCTTTTCATTTTCTTCCACAATGGGCTGATTCCGTTGAAAAAGCTCTTATTCCTCTTTATGGATCAGAGTGGCAAAGTTTTCAGCAAAATGGGGGTTGAAGGCGAAACATTTGGTAACAAAATCCCATTATCCTTTTCTAACCGGTATCCAATAGATTTGTTTATATAACATCAACAAAATGGAATAAAGGTCAGCCTTACATGGTTATCTTTGGAGGCTAGAGGGAGAGGAAATCTTACTATTCACTATAACTTGACATATAACATCCTAGAAAACCATACCAATTTCATTTTCTCACACATTTATCACCAAATCTTATCAATTTCATGTCAAACTGGTTTGGACCACGTATGGGCCCATTAGGTGGTGCTTATCTCACAGTTTTACACCAGCATTATGTACCTTGAAAAAACTTTTTGAAAGGAGAGAAGAAACATTTTGGACATGCATTAGCACACTTCGAAGGTCATTGCCAACTTTCTTGTGCCATGTTTGAAACGTCAAGTCGGCATGTTCACCGACAAATAGTGAAGGTGGGGGGAAACCTTCGCCTCGACCAAAACATGGATGAAAGATTCTTAACAAGTTTGTACTTGTTATCTTTGATGATATACACATGTACACTGCATTAAAACCTTGAAGGACCACCTCAAGCACATAAATTAGGTATTGTCTATGTTAAAAGAAAAACATTTTTATGCAAAAAGTACCAAATGAATTTTTGGAGAAAGGGAAGTGACTTAGTACATCGACCATATAATACCAAAAGGTCCTTTAAAGGTTCATCCAAACCCAAAAACATCTCTAATTTCAAGGATTCCAAGGGTTAATGTGATATTACCAAAATTTTATAAAAAGGTATGCTCATAGTACAACACCCTTATGTGAGATACCTAGGAAGGACTCTCTTCGATGGAATTAGAAATCATAACAATATTTTCATCCTATGGAAATAAGTAACATCCTCCACTCTAGTACTACATATTCCATACTTCTTTAAAAAAATCACAATTGCATAGGATGCATTATGATTCTGAATCAACACAGTACTAATGCAAGATGAATGTGGAGGCATATGCCTTGTCAATGGAACATGTAGAGCTGGCAAAAGGTTGTATGATTTTGGAAGAGGTTAGAGGAGGCATAGCCACCACCTTTACAATCACCTTAGCCTTCAATTTCTTTTCTTTTTAATTCTGGATAAGGTCACTATGCACACCATTTTTATCCCATTATGAATCAGATGCAGGACTTGCGAAAGTGATTTTTCTTGAGTTTGGTATGCTTATATAGAATATGGTAATTGGGTGACGTTTATGCGAATATGTAAGGACTTAAAAGACATGTAATTTTGGGTTATTTTTATTTTTTGAAAAAAAAGGCAAAAAGAGAGTCCCTTTTACATGCAAGTATAGAATGTACATAAAAAAGGTAATTTCAACTCAAAGTAGGATAGAAATCACACATTTTTCCTGGGAAAATAGAGAAGTCCAATTTCTTTTAAAAGTAGGAATACCAAATGCATCATCTTTAGCCATAGATAGCATTGAAAAGGTTGTTGGAAGGTTAACAATGTTGCTGTACATCTGATGCCATAGCCTAGATATAAGAGTTACTAAAAAAATGAAAATAAATTGCTATCTACATTTTTTTATTGTTTTCTCACCAATGAAACATGCTAATTAAGGGATTATGAATCTCATATATTTATAATTTCTTTAGAATATTCCTAGGTTTGAAGAGTTGAGAATTCCTCGAATGAGGAAGATGTAAGAATAAGCAGCCTATCAAACCATGATTCCATAATTCCAACCCGACTGGACAAAGAATTTAAAAACCGAAGAAAGAGAGAGAATGAATCACGATTACATAAAGTGGGTTGGGGGATACCCTGATAAACAACAGGGTGATCCTGAATATTTCTACTACAGGTAGATAACTATCTTGCTTAATTCAAAATATATAAATCTATTCACTTTGCGTTGTTGTATTATTATGTTAAAAATAAGAGGTTATCATAAAAACACTTAATTTAAGATTCATTCAAGAACTTTAATATGAAACATAGAGTTAAGCATACTGACTCTAACAAAGCAATATACCATAGTGCTAACATGTGGTACATGAAAACTAGTAGTAGAGCCCAATATGTTATTCAAGTTAACATATAAATTGCAATGGGTCGAATGTTTTGCAAGGTCACAATGATGTATGAACGTAGTACTACTAAATCTTGGGCCTATTAATCAAGACACAATGACGTATGGACATAGCACTGCTAAAGCTTGGGTGTGTTAATCAAGACTAGTGATGATGAAAAGATTGAAGTCTAGGAAAAGTATGTCAAACTGTAGAGTCGTACTATCCCCTATATTAACTATAAAGATATATTACTAATCAAAATGCAACATCTCTAGAATTTATAGGGAGTTAGTTCAAATTTTTTTGTTGAAACTTTACATTTAAACAATCTCACCTTAGAGCATTTTCTAGGATTGCTGACCTAAGAAGTAGGAATGGTCTTTGGCACAATACCATGGAGTTTTCTCCTGAACTGTCTCCTTTTCTCTGCAAAAAAGTTGTGTTAAACCCATCCCTTTTTCTGCCTTGTTTGTGTACTTCTTCAACATCGCAATTCATGAAAATTTTATTTCTCTCCAACAATCATCAACTTGATAACCATTTGACCAAAATGGGGTGAGAGAAAAATCGAGCTGATAAACGATAGTTCGAGTAAATAAGCCAAGTTTAAGTGAAAGATCCAAAATCAAAACCAAATCATATCAATTACATGAATTACTACATTATATTTTACAGTAGTAAAAACATGGGAAATACATAAGGATAATTTTCAATTTCCAGGTCCAGTTACAAAAAACCAAAATGTGTGTCATGCAATATAGGCACATATAAACAAAAACCAATAAATGATATAGGTTAAACAGGTCCTAGTAAATGAACCATGTAATCACAAGAAGATGAGAAACTTGAGAGCATATCTAATTTTATAAGTTATGAGTCACGACACAATTCAAAAAATTAGAAAACCACTTAATATGAGGGAAATTTAATTGCTTATAATTATGAATACGCCATAAAAGATTACAAGATTTACCCATCTAACATCATATTCTAACAAAATTGATTTTGCAACTGTACATCATTTGTCCACGTTGCTCTCATGATATACAGTGTATAGAAACCCAAGATTCTAAGAAACAATGATAATTATTGATTAGGCTCCTAAGATTTTGTCTAGACACCTAAGTTGATCTTGCAGCTTCTACTGTAGAAGTTGATTCTCCTCAGTTAGTAGTAAAGTGTGTTTCCTCGGCCTTGCATTTTCTTCCACAATGAACTGATTCCATTGAAAAATATCCTCTTCCTCTTAATGGATTAGAGTGGAATTTTTTTTAGCAAAATGGGAGTTGAAGACCACACAATTGGTAACAAAATCCCATTATCATTTTCTAACATGTAACTAATAAATTTGTTTACAGTACATCAACAAAATGGAATAAAGTTCAACTTTACTTGGTTACCTTTGGAGGCTAGAGGGAGAGGAAATCTTACCATTCACTACAACCTGACATATAACATCCTAGGAAAACATATCAATTCCTTTTTTTCACACATTTATGGCCAAATCATATCAATTTCATGTCAAACTGGTTTAGACACCGTATGGGCCCATTAGGTGGTGCTTATCTCATAGTTTTACACCAGCATTATGTACCTTGAAAACACTTTTTGAAAGGAAATAAGAAACCTTTTGGACATGCATTAACAAACTTGGAAGGTCATTGCCAACTTTTTTGAGCTATGTTTGAAAGGTCAAGTCGCCACCTTCACCATTAAATAGTGAAGGGGGATGGCAACCTTCACCTCAACCAAAACTTAGGTGAAAGATTCTTAACATGTTTGTGCATGTTACCTTTGATGATATACACATGTACACTGTAGTAAAACATTGAAGGACCACCTCAAGCACATAAATTAGGTATTTTCTATGTTAAAAGAAAAACATTTTTATGCAAAAAGCACCAAATGCATTTTTGGTGAAAAGGAAGTGACTTAGTACATTGACCATGTAATATAAAAAGGCCATGTAAAGGTAGACCCAAGCCCAAAAACATTTCTAATTGCAAGGATTCCAAGAGTTAATTCGATATTACAATTTTTTTATAAAAAGGTATGCTCATATTACAACACCCTTATCTGAGATAACTACGAAAGACTCTCTTTGATCGAATTAGAAAGCGTAACAATATTTTCATCCTATCGAAAAAGGAAACACCCTCCAGTCTAGTACTGCGTATTCCATACTTCTTTAAACAAATCATAATTGCATAGGATGAATTCTGATTCAGAATCAACACAGTACTAATGCAAGATGAACATGGAGGCAGATGCCATGTCAGGGGAACATGTAGAAATAATAGAAGGTTGTACGATTTTGGAAGAGGTTAGAGGAGGCATAGCTTCCACCTTTACAGTCACCTTAGCCTTCAATTTCTTTTCCTTTTCATTTTGGTTAAGGTCATTATGCACAGCTTTTTTATTCCATTGTGAATCATATGTAGGGCTTGCTAAAGTGTTTTTTCTTGAGTTTTTTTCTGCTTTTATAGAATACGGTAACTGGGTGGCCTTTATGGGAAGATGCAACGACTTAAAAGACATGTAATTTTGGGCTAGTTTTCTTTTTTGAATAAAAGGGCAGAAATAGAGTCCCTTTTACATGCAAGTGAAAAATGCACATAAAAAATATAATTGAGATTCAAAGTAGAATAGAAATCACACATTTTTCTTAGGAAAATAAAGAAGTCCAATTTCTTTTAAAAGTAGGAATCCCAAATGGATCATCTTTATCCATAGGTAGCATTGAAGAAGTTTTTGGAAGGTTAACAATGTTGCTATCCATCTGATGACATGGGCTAAATATAAGAGTTCTTGAAAAAATGAAACTAAAATACTATCTACATTTGTTGATTTTTTTCTCACCAATGAAACATGTTGATTAAAGGATTATGAATCTCATATAATTATGATTTATTTTTAATGTTCTCAGGTTTGAAGAGTGGAGAATTCCTCGGATGAGGAAGATTCAAGAGTATGCAACCTATCAAACCATGATTCTTGAATTCCAACCTGACTGGAAAAAGAATTTAACAACCGAAGAAAGAGAGAGAATGAATTAGGATTATGTCAAGTGGGTTGGGGCATACCCTGATAAAAAGTAGAGTGATCTTGAATATTTCTACTACAGGTAGATAACTATCTTGTGTAATTCCAAATATACAAATCTATTCACTCCGCGCTGTTGTATTATTATGTTAAAAATAATAGGTTATCCTAAAAACACTTAATTTAAGATTCATTCAATAACTTTAATATGAAACACATAGTTAAGAATACTGACTCTAACAAATTAATATACAGTAGTGCTAACATGCAGTACATGAAAACTGGTAGTAGAGCCTGATATGTTATTCAAGTTAACATATAAATTGCAATGGGTAGGATGCTTTGAAAGGTCACAATGATGTATGGATGTAGCACTACTAAATCTTGGGCATGTTAATGAAAACACAATGATTTATGAACGCATCACTTTTAAATATTGGGCATGTTAATCAAGACTAGTGTCGATGAATAAATTGAAGTCTAGGACAAGTATGTCAAATTGTAGAGTTTTAATATCCCCTGTATCAACTATAAATATATATATTACTAATCAAAATGCAACATCTGTAGAATTTCTAAAGAGGTAGTTCAAAATATTTTGATGAAAATTTTCATTTAAACACTCTCACCTTAGATCAGCACTAGGATTGCTGACCTAAGAAGTAGGATTGATCTTTGGCATAGTACAAAGGATTTTTCTCTTGAAATGTCTCTTTTTCTCCGCAAAAAAATTGTGTTAAATCCCTCCCCTTTTCTGCCTTGTTTGGGTACTGCTTCAACATAACAAATTATGAAAATTTTGTTTATCTCCAACAATCATCAACTTGATGACTATTTCAACAAAATGGGGTGAGAGAAAAAAAGAGCTAAGAAACAACAATTCGAGTAAGTAAGCCAGGTTTAAGTGAAAGATCCAAAAACAAATCCGAATCATATCAATTAAATGAATTACTACATTATATTTTATAGTAGTAAAGACATGGGAAATACATAAGGATAAAATTCAATTTCTAGGTCCTGTTACAAAAATTCAAAATGTGTGTAATGCAATCTAGGCACATATAAACAAAAACCAATAAATGATATAGGCTAAATAGAACCCAGTAAATGCACCATGCAATAACAAGAAGATGGGAAACTTGAGAACAAATCTGATTTTATATGTTATGACACAATTCAAAAAATTAGAATACCACTTAATATGAGGGAAATTTAATTGCTTATAATTTTGAATATCCCAAAATATATTTCAAGGTTTACCCATCTAACACCATAATCTAACAAAATTGATTTTTCAACTTAACATCATTTGTCCATGTTTCTCTCATGATATATAGTGTACAAAAACCCAAGATTCCAAGAAACAATGAAAACTATTGATTAGTCTCCCAAGAAATTGTTTGGACACCTAAGTTTCTCTTGTAGCTTCTGTTGTATAAGTTGATTCTCCTCGTTTAGTATTAAATATTGTTTACTCAGCCTTGCATTTTCTTCCACAATGGACTGATTCTGTTGAAAAATCTCCTCTTCCTCTTGATGGATCAAAGTGGAAAATTTTTCAGCAAAATGGGATTGGAAGACCCCACATTTGGTAACAAAATCCCATTATCCTTTTCTAATAGGTATCCAATAAATTTTTTTAGAGTACATAAACAAAATTTAATAAACGTTAGCATTTACTTGATTACCTTTGGGGCTAGAGGGAGAGGACATCTTACCATTCACTAGAACATAACATATAACATCCCAGAAAAACATACCAATTTCATTTTCTCAAACATTTATCACCAAATCCTATCAATTTCATGTCAAACTGTTTTGGACACTGTATGGGCCCATTAGGTGGTGCTATCTCACAGTTTTACACCAGTATTATGTACCTTGAAAACACTTTTTGAAAGGAAAGAAGAAACATTTTGGACATGCATTAGAACACTTTGAAGGTCATTGCCAACTTTCTTGATCTATGTTTGAAAGGTCAAGTCACCACCTTCACCATCAAATAGTGAAGGTTGAGGGCAACCTTCACCTCGACTAAAAATAGGGTGAAATATTCTTAACAAGTTTTTTCTTGTTATATTTGATGATATACACATGTAAACTATAGTAAAACCTTGAAGGACCACCTCAAGCACATAAATTAGGTATTGTCTATGTTAAAATATAAAAAAAATTTATGAAAAAAGTACCAAATGCATTTTTGAAAAAAAGGAAGTAACTTAGTACATTGACCATATAATATCAAATGGTCATGTAAAGGTAGACCCGTACCCAAAAACATATCTAATTTTAAGGATTCCAAAATTTAATGGGATATTACCAAATTTTTATAAAAAGGTATGATCATATTACAAAACCCTTATCTGAGATACTTAGGAAGGACTCTCTTTGATGAAATTAGAGAGCATAACCATATTTTCATCCTATGGAAAAAAGCAGCGCCCTCCACTCTAGTACTACATATTCCATAATTTTTTTAAAAAATCATAATTTCATAGGATGCATTCTGATTTAGAATCAACACAACACTAATGCAAGATGAACATGGAAGAAAATGCCTTATCAATGGAACACGTACAACTGGTAGAAGTCTGTACGATTTTGGAAGAGGTTAGAGTAGCCATACCTGTAACCTTTACAGTCACCTTATCCTTCAATTTATTTCCTTTTTTATTCTGGTTAAGGACTCTATTCACACCTTTTTTATTCTGTTGTGAATTAGACGTAGGGCTTACTAAAGCACTTTTTCTTGAGGGTTTTATGCTTATATAGAATATGGTAACTAGGTGACCTTTATGGGAAGATGTAAGGACATATAAGACATGTAATTTTGGGCTAGTTTTCTTTTTTGAAGAAAAGGGCAGAAACATAGTCCATTTTACATGAAAGTGTAGAATGCACATAAAAAATGTAATTTCAATTCAACGTAGGATAGAAATCAGACATTTTTCTTGGGAAAATAAAGAATTCCAATTGATTTTAAAATCAAGAATCCTAAATGCATAATATTTATCCATAGATAGGACTAAATAAGTTGTTGGAAGGTTAACAATGTTGTTGTCCATCTGATGCCAAGGGCTAGATATACGAGTTACTAACAAACATAAAATAATTTTATATCTACATTTGTTGATTGCTTTCTCACCAATGAAACATGTTGATTAAAGGATTATGAATCTCATATACTTGCTTTGGAATATTTACAGGTTTTAAGAGTTGGTAATTCCTCAGATGAGGAAGATGCAAGAGTATGCAACCTATCAAACCATGATTCTAGAGTTCCAACCTATCTCGAAAAATAATTTAACAACCAAAGCAAGAGAGAGAATGAATCAGGAGTACATAAAGTGCGTTGGGGCATACCTTGATAAAAAACAGGGTGATCCTGAAACTTTCTACTATAGGTAGATAACTATCTTGCCTAATTCCAAATGTCCCGTGAGATATTTTAAAAAGTGTTCCCTTGAATCTCATGTGGTAGTGTATTCTCAAAATATATGGTAATCCAAGAAGAAACCATTTGCAGATCTTCTTAAGGAATACAGTTCGATGAAAGGTAACCCTCAGGTGCCTAGTTATTTTCCCTACATTGATTATTTTCTATTTTTTATTAATGGATGTAGGAGGGATCTCTATTTGATAATTATATAGCTACTAATCTGTTCATTCAAATCTGATCCAAAGATGATAAATATTTTCTTACAACTCCTCTTCCCTTTGATGGATCAAAGTGGAAAATTTTTCGGCAAAATGGGAGTTGAAGACCACACATTTGTAACAAAATATCATTATCCTTTTCTAACAGGTATCTAATAAATTTTTCTACATAACATCAACAAAATGGGATAAAGGTTAGCCTTACTTGGTTACCTTTGGAGGCTAGAGGGAGAGGACCTCTTACCCTTCACTACAACTTGACATATAACATCCAAGGAAAACACACCAATTCCATTTTCTCACACATTTATCACCAAATCCTATCAATCTCATGTCAAACTGGTTTAGAACCCGTATGGGCCCATTAGGTGGTGTTTATCTCACAGTTTTACACCAACATTATTTACCTTGAAAAAACTTTTTGACAGGAAATAATAATCATTTTAGACATGCATTAGCACACTTAGAAGGTCATTTCCAAGTTTCTTGATCCATGTTTGAAATTTCAAGTCTCCACCTTCACCATCTAATAGTGAAGGTGGAGGGAAACCTCCGCCTTGACCAAAACTTGCGTGAAATATTCTTAACAAGTTTGTGCTTGTTATCTTTGATGATATACACATGTACACTGCAGTAAAACCTTGAAGTACCACCTCAAGCACATAAATTAGGTATTGTCTATTTTAAAATAAAAATTGTTTTATGCAAAATGTACCAAATGAATTTTTGGCAAAAGGAAAGTTCCTTAGTATCATCGACCATATAATATTAAAATGTTGTGTAAAGGTAGACCCAAACCCAAAAACATCTCGAATTGCGAGGATTCCAAGAGTTAATAGGATATTACACATTTTTTATAAAAATGTATGCTCATATTACAACACCCTTATCTGAGATACCTAGGAAGGACCCTCTTCAATGGAATTAGAAGCATAAAATATTTTCATCCTATGGAAAAAAATAATGTCCTCCACTCTAGTATTTCCAATTCCATACTTCTTTAAACCAATCATAATTTCATAGGATGCATTTTGATTCAGAATCAACACAGTGCCAATGTAAGATGAATGTGGAAGCGGATGCCTTGTCAATGGAACACGTACAACTAACAGGAGGTTGTACAATTTTGGAAGATTTTAGAGGAGGCATAAATGCCACCTTTATAGTCACCTTACCCTTCAATTTCTTTTCTTTTTCATTCTGGTTAAGGTCACTATTCACGCCTTTTTTATTCCATTGTGAATCAGATGTAGGGCTTGCTAAAGTGCTTTTTCTTGAGTTTTGTTTGTGTATAAATTTTTCCATCTTTTGGGTTTCCTTCCCTTTGGGATTTGGATTGGATATCTGCTACTACTGAATTGAACCTCCTCCTCTAACCTTGAAAGCTGCACACAATTTTTTTTTCCTTTATTTCGGTTGTCTGAGGGTGGGAGTGGGTGCCAGGGAAATTATTACCACACATTTCAATTCAGGATGAATTAATGCAGTAGCCATGGAGACCCAATACCAGTTTGAGAATTTCTAGGTGTCCCATATGAAACAAAGGCAATTTGTAGATTGTTTCTTTCAAGATTTGTTAAATGACAATGAGGAAACAATGTTGGAATTCCATTGAAGTCATGCACATTTATTAATTTGTTAAAACCATTTCCTCCAATGGAATCTAGTCTATTTTTAAAACTCCCACATTATTCCTTCACCCAACCACTGAACGAAGTTCATGTAACTAAAATACTCACCATCTTCATAATCCATATCAAATTAAAATTGTTAGGGAAAATGTTCCTCTTCTATAGGAGGTTCTAAATGATCACCGTATTCCTCAGATTTAATGACATAATAACATATTTCTTAATTAACCTCCAACTTTTATTGAATAACAACGCTCATGTAAATCTCTTCAATATCACTAGATTCCTTCTCTACTATATGAAATTCATTACTCTTCATTGCACTTATTTCTGCAAGACAAAGACCAACTTCACCAACCCTTTCTAGGAAAATAGTGCACAACATCAAAACCCTTAAGCCTCTCATACCATGGATTGTTGTCCTTTAGTTGATAGATAGTTTTGTAATGTCAACAGTGTAAAAAATTACTCAAGATGGATAAAACTAGAAAGACACTCCACCAATAACATACTGAGTCCTGGCCAATTAAAAAGAAAGTACCCTTAGATCATACAATACCGAGTCCTGGCCAATTAAAAATAAAGTCCCTTATATGATAGTGTAATTTTATAGGAAAAGGAGTTGGTTAAAAGTTGGGGCAAAAGAAAATGGAAAAAAGGAAAAGAAACCATATTAACACAATATCTTATTGTTGTGAAACTAGCTCCAAAAATAGAAGAAAAGAGATATCAACACGTTAGAAATAAGCCACTTCGAGGGGGAAACCTCCAATAAATTACATGAATGAACAATTCTTGGATGATACAAATTACAAAACCTCCTTTCTATATATAGGAGTCCATGGGGCCACAATGTAATCTTAGTGGGGCCACTATGTAATCATAGCCGACCTAACAATAATAATTTAAGGGCACAATAATAACAATATGGGGGTTACAAGGGTACAATAATAACAATAAGGGGTTACACTAACAACAATAAGGGACTATACTAGTAATATAGGGACCTAACATGCCCCTCTCCTTAAAAAAAGTGTTGTCCTCAATGCTTGAGTAGCTCTAGGTGCTTATGTATAAAATTATCATCCTCCCAGGTAGAATCTTCAGTGGGTAAGTTATTCCACTTGATGAGATACTCTGAAATTGATCGATTTCATAGCTGTCGAGTTCTTGTTTCTGTGACCGCTTCAGGTTCCAATATTATTTTTCCTTCCTCGTCAAGTTCTGGCAATATTGTTTTAATTGGAATATTTTCACCTATAACCTTCTTTAAGAATGAAACATGGAAAACTAGATGCACTCATGAAGAAGCAGGAAGCTCCAATTTGTATGCCGTAGTACCAATATTTTGCAACACCTTGTAAGGACCATAGTACTTTGGTGATAATTTATTATCCTTCTTATCTTGCTTGAGGGACCTTTGTTTGTATGGTTGTAGCCATAAAAATACCCAGTCTCCTACATCAAAACTTCTCTCACTACGATGTTGATCTGCCTATTGTTTCATTCAATTTTGTGCCAAATTTAGGCTATCCTTTAAGAGCTAGAGGACTTCTTGTTGATTCTTGATGTGATCTTCCGCTGCTTGAACCTGCAAATTTTCTCTTAAAGATGATGTGATGGATGGTGGATGATATCCATAAAGTGCCATAAATGGGGTCATTTTTGTTGCAGTATGGAAGGAAGTGTTATACCACCATTCAGCGAGAGGTAACCACTTGACCCATTGTGTTTGTTTATAAGATACAAAAAAACGAAGATATCCTTCCAAACATTTATTTACTATCTCAGTTTGACCATCGGAGTGAGGATGATAAGATGATCTATGAGATAATTGAGTACCCAAACAAGAAAATAACTCCGCCCAAAAAATTCCAGTAAAAATGGGATCTCTGTCACTCACAATAACCCTTGGGTTTCCATGTAGCTTTTGAATTGTGTCCATAAATGTAGTAGCAACTGTACTTGCTTTAAATGGATGAGAAAATGCACAAAAGTGTGCATAATTGGTAATTCTATCAACTACCACCATGAAGACACTCTTTCCTTCGGACTTAGGTAAACTTATGATAAAATCCATTGAAATCTCCTCCCAACGTTGACTTGGAATGGGTAAAGGTTGTAGAAGACCCGGGGTCTTAATTGTCTCAACTTTATTCTGCTGGCAAATCAAACATTCTGCCAAAAAATTTTGAATATCATATTTAAGGCCATCCCAAAAAAATTATTTCTTCACCCTGTGGTAAGTTTTTAAAAACCCTGAGTGTCCTCCTAAAGGAGAAGTGTGCAATTCCAAAAGAATATTTTTTTTTAAGTTGGGAATTCTTACAAAGATATAAATGATATTTGTACCATAAGGAATCATTTTTCCAACTAAATGTATCATATGTACTAGGATCTTGCTGCAACTTTTGAATGAGTGCCCACACTTATTTGTCCTTCTTCCATTCATCCCTTGCTTCGGTTATCCAATCTGGTTGGATAATAGAAATGGCACAAAGCAATGCTTCCACCTCTTCATTCTTTCTTGAGAGTGAATCTGCAACAACATTTAGCTTCCTTTTTTTGTAGATTATTTCAAAGTCATAACCCAAAATATTTGTGACCCATTTTTTCTTCCCTTCTGAAGATAGCATTTGTTCCAAAAAGTGTTTAAGACTATCATGAACAATTTTTACCTTGAAGTGTCTTCCCATTAGGTAAGTTCGCCATTTCTTTAGTGCATGCAGTATTACTAACATTTCTTTCTCATAAATAGCTTCTTGTAAATACTTTCCTTTGATTAGACGAATTTCAAAAGAAATGGGTCTTCCTTCTTGCATTAAAACAACACCAATTCCATTTCCTGAGGCATCACATTCCACAATAAAGGTTTTTGTGAAGTCTGGCGTAGCTAAGACCGGTGCTAGGCACATTGAATCTTTAAGATGTTCAAAGGCCTTAGTTGCTTCAGGAGTCCATGAAAATCCATCTTTCTTCAATATGTTGTTAGAGGTGCTGGTATTCTCCCATAATTCTTAACAAACTTGTTATAATACCCCGTTAACCCAAGAAATCCTCACAACTAATTTATGGTTGTGGGGACTTTCCATTCTTTAATGGCTTTAATTTTGTTAGGGTCTACCTTAACACCCTCGTGAGATAAAATATGACCCAGATATTCCACCTCTTGTACTCCAAAGAAACATTTGGATGTTTTTGCGTATAATTGTTTCTCCCGCAATAGTTTGAGCACCCTGTCAACATGTTGAACATGATCCTTCCAAGACCTGCTGTAGATTAATATATCATCAAAAAATACTAGCACAAATTTTCTAAGGAAGGGTTTGAAAATGGAATTCATCAAGCCTTGAAATGTAGAAGGTGCATTGGTAGAAGGTGCATTCGTATGGCCAAAATGCATGACCAAAAAATCATAATGACCCTCATGAATTCGAAATGTTGTTTTCAGAACATCTTCATTCTTCATTCTAATTTGATGATATCCTGAACGAAGATACAACTTGGTAAAATAAATTTCTCCATGTAATTCATCCAATAATTCAACAATCAAAGGAATGGGAAATTTATCTTTAATGGTGATCTTATTGAGTTCACAATAATCCGGACACATGTGCCATGATCCATCCTTCTTGTGTACTAATACTACAGGAGCAGAGAAATAACTTTGACTAGGTTGAATTATACCAGCCTCTAACATTTCTGCACTCATACGTTCAATTTCGCTCTTTTGGACATAATGATATCTATAAGGCCTGATGTTTGGAGGAACACTTCATGGAATCAAATGAATAGCATGATCATGATCATGAATAGTTGGGAGTCCTTTGGGAGTTTCAAACACCTTGGAATGATTGTCGAAGACTTTTTGCATATCTGCAGAAATAGATGATTTTAATGTTGGAACTTATATTTAGCATAATTGTGCAATTACGCCTTGTTGTTCTTTCTTTAGAAGTTTTTTCATGACATTAGAGCTTATTATCTTTCCCGGCTTCCCTACAATACCCCGTAATTTGACTTCCTTTCCTTCTGAAAAAAAATTCAAGAAAAGTTCTTGAAAATTAAAAGCTACCGTCCCTAAATATTGTAACCATTTTACTCCTAGTACAACATCAACACCTCCCATAGGAATAGAAATCATCGGACTATTCAATACATATTCCCCATGGTTAGCTTGATATTATGGAATTTTCCAGAGAAATTTATAGTTCCTCCATTTGCAACCATCACTTGACATTCTGGTGCTGGGTATAGGAAACAATTCAATTCCTTAGCTACCTTACAATGAATAAAATTATGGGTGCTACCTGAATAAATCAGCACTATTACCTTTTTCTTCTTGGTATATCCTTCTATCTTGAGAGTTTGAGGAGTGGTAATTCATTCCAATGCATTACACGATATGGTCGGACTCATTTATTCCTCTTCTAGGGCTGGTTCCTGGTGTATATCCTCTTCTTGTTCATTTTATTCTTCCTCTTAATAATCTATGTAAAATAATTTCTTCTCATCACACTTATGACCTTTAGTGTATTTGCTATCACAACTTTAGCAAAGCCCTTTTACTCTTTTTTCTTCCAATTGTTGCATTGTCAACCTTGTAGGTTGTGGAAATCTAGCAGTAGCAACACTTCCCTCTTTATAGAAGTGAGTGGTAGGCTTCCTTGTCGCCATAATTTTACATTCAATTTTTCTTTCCAACCTGAATGCCTTCTCTAATGAATCAGGTTCCAAAATGCGAACTTCATGTTGGATGTTATCTTTTAAAGTATCTATGAAGAGATCAATCCTGTGTTCCTATGGAATATCAGTTACCCTTATATTCAATTTTTGGAAGTCCTCAATGTGCTCCCCCACTAAACCATTTTGTTTGAGATTTATCAATTGGCTAAAGAAGGTGTTGCTCTTTGTATCCTCATAATGTGCTATCATTTCCTCCGTAAAATTGACCAAGTGACAATTTTACGGAGAAAAATCATCTAATCTCAATACCTTACAAATGTATTTCGTTCAAATGTATTTCGTTTCCAATGTAAAGTTGCATTGCATCTTTTGTGTGTTTTACATTATTGAGATCAAAATATTGCTCCATCTCTAGTATCCATGTTATGGGATCCTTGCCATAAAACTTCCTCATATTGATCTTTGGAATATGGTGGGTCTTCCATCCAACATTAGAGTTTATGAAATCACGATTAACAATTTTTTTGTTCTCGTCATGAGTTTCCTCTACTATATTTTTTCCATTAGGAAACATTTCTTGTATCAACTCATTCAAACCTTCCATGTCTACTTTTAGATCATTCTTCATGTTTTCCATTTTTTCGTCGATCTTAGCTTCCATGTCATCCATCTTAGATCCGATGCCAGCTTCCATGCCATCCATCTTAGCTTCCATGCCATTCTTCAAACCTTCCATCTTAGATTTCACCCCTTTCTTCAAACCATCCATCTTAGTTTCCACGCCTTTCTTCAAAACTTCCATGTCATTTTTTGTTACTCTTTGCGAGAGAAAAATTTGTTGCACTTGCTCTTGTAAATTTGAAATGTCATGTTGCCATTCTTCACCTTCATGAGTCATAGTAGAGCCTTATAAAGGCTTAATAGGTGTTGAGTTATTTTTAGGAGGCATTTTAGAACCCAACACTGAAATATATTCTACAATATGCCCTTGGAATCAATTCAAATTGATTCTTCAAACAAGACTTATGTAATCCAGAAAAAAATACACACCTTTTACTTGCTTTTGAGGAGCTCGATAATGAAATTGAATTATCTCTATACTTTCAAATCCTAAATATCTGAAATTCGGTGTTGTAGTAGTCCTCTGAAGCTTCTTTCAAATGCCACGGGTCTGACTTGATTTGGATTATTCAAGACAACTTTATGTCCAATCTCCCACAATGACCTATTTATAGACTAGTTCAGTAGAGCGAACTTGTATGACTTTCCACGTGTCACTGTTTGATCCTTTGGCTCTGAAATTTGTAGTCAAAAAACTACAGTCCATGCTCTTCCAGTCACTTTTTACAAAATTTAAATCTGATTCTCAAAGAGAGAGTTATGAATGGTTTCCCACGATCACCTCTTTGAGATGAAATTCGGGAGCCTGAAAAAGACCTAGCTTCAACAGATCATATCTCCGAAAATATTGTGAATCAAGATCTAAAATTTTGCGAAGATGTTCCTTAGGATTTCGGCTTCGCACTCTAACAATTTCTACTTCCGAATCTTTGTAGAAAAAAAATTATAGCAAAAATTCCACGATAACCTGTTTGGAGCAGCGAAACCCTAGTATCCAAAGCTCTGATACCAAATGTTGTGAAACCAGCTCCAAAAATAGAAAAAAAAGAGATATCAACGCCTTAGAAATAAGCCACTTCGAAGGGGAAACCTCCAATACATTACATGAATGAACAATTCTTGGATGATACAAATTACAAAACCTCCTTTCTATATATAGGAGTCCATGGGGCCACAATGTAATCTTAGTGGGGCCACAATGTAATCCTAGCTGACCTAACAATAATAATTTAAGGGCACAATAATAAAAATATGGGGGTTACAAGGGTACAATAATAACAATAATGGGGTTACACTAACAACAATAAGGGACTATACTAGTAATATAGGGACCTAACACTTATGCACAAATACTTCCATATCACAAATGAAACAAGAAACCCATGAAAAAAATATGGCCATGCTATGAAGAATCTAGGATAGATTAAAAAGATACCTTGAGAGTACATCATTTCGCTTCTTCATTATGAAGGGAATCTATCAAACCAATGTAGTTCCATTTCTATATTGTACATCGCGATTGTAAATCTATCCTCTTACTAATAAGAAAAATAATAGTATTATGCCCTTTTCGAAGCATGGTATAAACATCCTGGTCAGTGACCTGCACTTGGAGATAAAACTAGATTTTGACTGGCATAAGGAAGACTATATTTGGAGATAAAAATCGCCAATTTATGGGAAAAGTGATAATTCCAGGGAATTAAATATTTCGAAATATCATACAAGCCTCTAGTACTATCCGTTACTCCCATCTCAGCATTTATTCATCCTGATGGCACCAAGGATATAAATATTTTCCAATTCATCCTCTGAGAAGGGTATAGAAGCTTGATGCCTATGTTTCCAGTCGAAAGTAAGGATCCTACATATTTTCTGGGAGGCAAAGACCATGATATATGTGTATTATCAATGGATTATCCTCCAACTCAAGGATATCATCCTATTCTTCACAAGAATATTCGACATGTCTGCCAGTATTAAGTATCCTATTATCTCGTATTCCAATCCTATATACAACAACCACTGGGAAACTACTCCAATCCTATGTACAACAACCACTGGGAAACTAGATGTTCCATGTTCGTTAACATCACAATCAGGTGGGACGAACTGTTGAAAATACACAGTCTTACTGATAGTTTGTCTCTTATTTCCTTTCTTACTTGTAGTCACTTTACATTAAAAATTGAATGTGTTATTTTGATAAGCATAGTAGGGGGAACATTTGAAAAATAATGATGACCTTGAAGATATGCTGCAACTTCTATGATACCTGTTTCCCCAACTCTAACCCATCTCTTTAAACTAGGTTACCTCATAAATTTTCCAACAAAGGCTTTTGGATTGTTTGGAGCAAAGGGATCCTCATTGGTCGCTTTTATGATAGCTATGCTTCCATCTCTGTAATTTCTGAAATAGTAAGCCTCACATAACCCACCTCGAATGGGGATTGGATATTCACTATGGTACAAAAATCATTCTTCAATTCCATCTGCATCTTCGTTTTAAGAGTGTGCACATTATCTTCTTTGTCCAGTGCACTACTGAATACACTTCTAGTGCCTGTTAACACACCATCTATAACAAGAACAACCGTTTGTGTTTGTATTAGACTATCCTTGATGCAAGGCATAAATTATAATCTTCTTTCTTCAAAAAGCCATTTTTTTTCATATATACAACTAGTTTGACGTGAAATTGATAGGATTTTGTGATAAATGTGTCAATTTTGATTGTCATCTTTGATGATATACACATGTACATTGTATTTATGCAAAAAGTACCAAATGCATTTTTGGCGAAAAGAAAGTGACTTAGTAGATCGACCATATAATATGAAAAGACCGTGTAAATGTAGACCCAAACCCAAAAACATCTCTAATTGCTAGGATTCCAAGAGTTAATGGAATATTACCAAAATTTTATGAAAATGTATGCTTATATTACAACACCCTTATTTGAGATACCTAGGAAGGACTCTTTTCGATGGAATTAGAAAGCATAACAATATTTTCATCTTATGGAAAAAAGTAATGTCCTCCACTCTAGTACTTCCTATTACATACATGTTTAAACAAATCAGAATTGCATAGGATGCATTCTGATTTGGAATCAACATAGTACTAATGCAAGATGAACATGGAGGAAAATGCCTTGTCAATGGAACATGTACAACTGGTAGAAGGTTGTATGATTTGTAGAAATTTTAATACAAATATGTATTGCCTAGATTCTCCTGATCTAAAAATTATATGCCACTATTAAATACAAAATTTCTTCTACAAAAATTATTGCATAAATTTAAAACACTATCGCCAATTGCAAACACATGAAGAAATATCATTCACACATAACACAGATGTTTACTGGGAAAGCTTAAAGATAAAAGCCCCACTATCATATATTATGTATATATCATGGATCATGAAACAATATCATACAAAAATCTACTCCAAGAGTTCTCAGTACAATATACAATCCTCTCACACTATCATGCAGAAATTTGGCAAATGCCTTAGCCAATTTTTTGCCTCACAACAACCTGCCTCCACTGCATAATCCAAGTTGATTACAAAGACCAATTTGATGGAATAATGCCCTTCTTGACTGCGCAATCCTCATGATCATATCCAATGTGTGTTTGGCTTGCAAGAGTGCAATGCAATATAGTAAAACTGATAGTGAACTGTCCCTTTCACCCACCTCTCAAATGGGTCTCCACTGGATCTGACATGCATGTAGTTAACAATAGTAAATCTTCAGTTTCATGTGAGATCACTCCATGTGAATTAATTTAATATTTAATTCATTGATATCTCACTAGTGTATCATCAATTACAAATAGCACAACTGAGTTTAACTCGCTTAACTGAGTTAAACTACTTTACAACTCACGTAACTACACATCCAACACCGTTACAACTTCGAATCACTTAGTTACAACTAAGTCCACTTGTATGTCCCACCAACCAACCTAAGAACTCAAAATTTCTTCAGCTAATTGGTTTGCCACTTCAATTAACTAATTCCAAGTGCTCCATGAGAATAGATTAATATTTATTGTCCAACTATTATTACAAGATAACAATAGTCGACATGCATCTAAAAATACACATATGATCTATAAATAGACATCGCACATACATCTAAAAATAAAACATCATATATAAATATAATTTTCTCAACATCTATAAATAGACTTCCGCTATAAATATAATTTTCTCATCCATTCTAAAAATAGAGAAACACCTAAAATTAGCCTGTGGGCCCCACCTAGTGTAGCTGCTTAATTTTCACTAGGATCATCATCTTGTTGAATCTCAACACTCCATCTCAACAAGAAATAGATTATCCTTCACCCCGATCCTATCTCTATGGTATTCGAATTTGCTTATGGTGAGTGCCTTTGTCAAAATATCTGCATCCCGATCCTCCATAGGAATGTACTGAAGAAACATGATCTTCCACTGCACACAATATCTGATATGATGATACCAGATATCTATATGCTTAGATCTATCATGAAACAAAGGATTAATTGAGAGTCTAATGCAACTATGATTATCACAATGAATCACTGCAGGATATAAATGAGAATCAAAGTAACCAACTAGGATGTTTCTCATCCAGATAGCCTCACAAGCATCTTGACTTGCTGCCATGTATTCCGCTTCTGCTGAACTTAGTGCTACGAATCTTTATTTCCTGCTGTACCAAGAAAAAGTTGTAGATCCAATACTGAAGACCCCTTCTGATGTTCTCTTTCTATCCGTTAGGTTACTCGCCCAATCTGCATCCGTGAAGCCATGCAACTTCACCTCATCCATCTGTCTGTACCACAAGCCATACTCAGATGTGCCCCTCAGGTATCTCAGGACATGCTTGCCCACCTTCCAAAAGAGCTTGGTAGGCTTAACCATAGCGTGACAAAGTTGGTTCACCGCATAGCATATGTCCGGTCTTGTATTCACTAAATACATTAATGAAACCACTAACTATCGATAAACAATAGCATCCACTACCTCTCCAGATGTAGCATCCTCTTTCCTCCAGTTTCCTAGAAGAGGAGTATCCATGGGTTTGTTGCCCTCCATGTGAAACTTACTTAGTATCTCCCTTGCATACTTTCCTTGAGACACAAAAATTTCACCATCTCGCTACGATATTTCCAATCCAAGGAAATAATGAAGGAGGCCCATATCCTTCATATTGAACTCCTTTGCGAGGTCCTCCTTGCATGAGTGTATCGGTTGCTCATCACCAGTCAGTATTAAATCATCAACATAAAGAACAATGATAAAAATCTTACCCTCCACCACAATTTGGTATAGGTTTGCATCTTCCTCACTCTTCGTGAAGCCAAGTATAGTGAAATAGATGTAGATCTGAGTGTACCAAGCACGAGGTGCTTGCTTCATCCCATACATCGCTGTTTTGAGTCTGCACACATGTGACTCGCTGCTGAAGATCTCAAATCATTTAGGTTTCTCAATGTACACTTCTTCCTCAATGATCACATTTAGAAACGAAATCTTCACATCAATCTGATGAATGTGCCAACCCATCTGTGATGAGAGAGAAAGGATGGTCCTTATGGAAGAATATCGTGCGGCAGGTGCAAAGGTTTCTTCATAATCAATCCCCTTGACCTGTGAGAATCCCCGAGCCAAAAGTTTGGCCTTGTATTTTTCAACACTCCCATCAGCAGCTTTCTTTACCTTGTAGATCCATCTTGAACCTACCACTGATTTATCAACCGGCCTTGGAACAATTTCCTAAGCACTGTTTCTGACAATGGAGTCATACTCCTCGACCATTTCATCTACCCATGTGGGCTCCTGCACTAATTCCTGAAAGGAAGATGACTCAGTCACAATACATTTGCTTGTTAGAGCCATGTATCTATTGAATTAGTCAGGAGACTGTATTTTTTTGCGCTGTGAAGTAGGGACTCCTACATTCCATGCTGCATCAAGTTTCAACCTCTCAGCTTCCATGGTATGCCTTCTAACAGTTCTGATGTTTGGTGTTGCGTGAGTGGACTCCTCCACTCAATGAACCTCCTCCTGTGGCTGATACACATCTAGAGACTCATCTTTGGCAACCAAAAATTCCTCCTCCGCATGAAAGTCTAGCTCCCTCTCAAGCAACAACCGCATGGCTTTCCCCTCATCGAATTTTATATCCCGTCGCATAGCAGTCATCTTAATGTTAGGAAATACACACGATAATTATGGGGTGTTTCTGTGTACCCCAAAAATATCCCAATTTCAGCAGTCGGCTCCAGTTTCTTCTTGGCGTTCTTGGTCACATGCACATAAACAAATGAGCCAAAAATATTAAAGTGATAAACATCTGGTTTCTTACCAGTAAAATCTTCTTCAGGTGTATTCATGCCAAGTACTCTATGAGGACAACATTTTTGCACATAAATTGCAGTGTTGCATTCTTCCACCCACAAAAGCATTGGTAGGCCCTGATAATGCAACATTCCTCGTGCCGCACCCACGATTGTTTTGTTCTTCCTCTTCGTGACCCCATTTTGTTGTGGGTTATGAGGCGCTACGAGTTCTCTTCGAATTCCTTCTTTTCTACAGAATTATTTGAATTCGTTCGAGATGTATTCTCCACCATTATTTATTCACAAAGCCTTCACTTGCTTCCCCGACTCTTTCTCAACCAATGCCTTAAACTCACAAAACTTTGAGATGATCCTTCTTCTGCATGAAGAAGATCCAACATTTACGAGAAAATTCATCAACAAAAATAACATAATACCTACGGTTTTTCTGTTGAAGCAACCAAGAATGGTACACACATGTTTGTGTGAACTCTCTCCAGGATCACCGAAGCACGGTTCTTCTTTTAATGAAAGGTGGAATTTACATACTTCCCCATGGTGCAACCCTTGCACTGATCTAACTGAGCAAGTGTTTCCAGTGGAAGTCCAATACATATTTGCTGCATGACTTTCAAGGCTCCATGATGAAGATGTCCCAATCGCATGTGCCATAATTCACCCTCATCCCAGCTCACCACTTTTTCTGCCTTGTCCATCATGGAAGTGCAGCCTTATACCTATAGCTTGTAGAGATTCTTGACTCGAATCCCTATCCTCTTGGCTTGACCCACTGTTTTGTGTCGTAGGAAAGCTTTTCCATCGTTGAAAACAACATCATAGCCTCTGTCCTTCAACATCGCGACTGAGACCAAGTTTTTCTCTAGACCTGGAGCATGCATAACATCTTTCAATTGAAATGGTTTACCTGAATCCCTCTAAAAGTTAATAGTACCAATTCCAGTCGCACTGTATCGTCCATCATTGCTCATATATATATGAATCTGGAGATCTTTCTCCTCCAAGTCATTGAAAATGTCCTTATCTCCCGTCATGTGGAAGGAAGCACCACTATCAAGATACCACATCGATCCCATTATGCTTGATACCAAGCATGCAATCAAGGAGAAACAAAGTTCAAATTGCGAGGTAAGGGCCTCACCAGCTGTAGCTCCAACAACCTTCATTTTCTTCTTCTTCTGTAGGCAGTTAGTAGCGAGATGTCCATGTTTGTGACAGTGAAAACACTTCACCTTGGACAAATCCAACTTCTTGCCTTTATACTTTGATTTTGAGAGGAATTTATTCCCCTTCCCTTTCCTTGCCTTGGCAGCCAAATAAAATCCTCTTCATCATCATGCTTTGATGAAGAGCCATCTCTGGTGTTTCACCTCAACTCCTCCTGCACTAGATCCGACCACGCTCATTCCCAATCTGGCAGTTTTTCCCGTCCGTTGATAGAGTCTTCATAACTGTGCCAACTCTTAGGAAGTCCCAAGAGAGCAAAGCTCACCAAATCATCATCGACAACAATGATTCCCACACTTCAAAATTCATCCTGACATTGGAAAAACTTTGTGAGATACTTTGGAATATGTCACCCTTTTCCATCTTGATCTTTCTGAGTTTATCCTTCAACGCCAATATCCTATGGTCGTTGTTGCTTTGGAAAATATCCATCAAAGTATTCCACATTGCATATGGAGTGGCTTTCCCATGAAGTCTTGAGATAATGTGGTCTCATACACCTTCCAACAAAATCCTTCTCGCCTTTGCTACCTTCTTTTGCCATGCATCAAGTAATGCAGCATCCATCGAATTGGGCTTAGGAACATCACTGTCGATGAATTCCTTCAAGCCATTATCTTCAAGCACCGCTTCCATCCTGTCCTTCTAGGAAATGTAGTTCGATATTCCCTTGAGTGCATACTCTAGCCACAAGCCATTGAAAGCCATTTTGATGTTTACTCAAATGTCACATGAAGAAATTCTTGCAGCAAATTCGAATTGTTTCCACCGACGAACTCAGCTCTAGCTTCAAAATTTCAATCTTCTGTGCTTTGATACCATCTATAAATTAAAAAAAAAATATGTATTTCCTGGGTTCTCCTGATCTAACAATTATATGCCAGTGTTAAATACAAAATCGCTTCTACAAAAATTCTTGCAGAAATATAAAACATGATCACCAATTGAAAATACATGAAGAAATATCATTCACACATACAAAAAATGTTTACCGAGAAAGCTTAAAGCTAAAAAACCCACTATCATATATTATTTATATATCATGGATCATGAAAAAATCTTATACAAAACCCTACTCCAAGAGATCTTAGTACAATATACAATTTTCTCACACTATCATGTAGAAATTTGGCAAATGCCTTAGCCAATTTTCTGCCTCACAACAGTCTGCCTCCACTGTGAAATCCAAGTTTATTACAAAGACCAATTCGATGCAATCATGCCCTCCTTGACTACACAATCCTCATGATCATATCCAATGTGTGTTTGGCTTGCAAGAGTGCAATCCAATATAGTACAACTGATAGTCAACTGCACCTTTCACCTACCTCTCAACTGGGTCTCCACTAGATCTCACATGCATGTAGTTAACAACATTCATCTTTAGTTGCATGTGAGATCACTCGATGTGAATTAATTTAATATTTAATTCATTGATCTCTCATCAACGTATCTTTAGTTACAACTAGCACAATTGAGTTTAACTCACTTAACTGATTTAAACTACTTTACAACTCACATAACTACACATCAAACTCTGTTACAACTTCGAATTACTCAGTTACAACTAAGTCCACTTGCATGTCCCACCAAACAACCTTACAACTTGAAATTCCTTCGCCTAACTGGTTTTCTACTTCAGTTAACTGATTCAAAGTACTCCATGAGAATAGATTAATATTTATTGTCCAACTATTATAAAAGGATAATAATAGTCGACATGCATCTAAAAATAGACATATGATCTATAAATAGACTTCTGCTATAAACAGAATTTTCTCATCCATTCTAAAAATAGGCACACACCTAAAAAATAGCTTGTGGGCCCCACTTAGTGTAGGTGCTTAATTTTCACTAGGATTGTCATCTTGTTGAATCTCAACACGATTTTGGAAGAGGTTAGAGGGGGGATAGCTGCCACCTTTACAATTACCTTAGCCTTAAATTTCTTTTCTTTTTCATTATGGTTAAGGTCGCTATGCAAGCCTTTTTTATTCCATTGTGAATCAGAGGTAGGGCTTTCTAAAGTGCTTTTTCTTGAGTTTTTTTTGCTTATATAGAATATGGTAACTGGGTGACCTTTATAGGAAGATGTAAGTACTTAAAAGACATGTAATTTTTGGGGTTTTATTTTTTTAAGAAAAGGGAAAAAACAGAGTCCCTTTTAGATGCAAATGTAGAATGAACATAAAAAATGTAATTAAAATTTAAAGTAGGATAGAAATCACACATTTTTCTTTACAAAATAAAGACTTCCAATTGCTTTTAAAAGAAGGAATCCCAAATGCATTATCTTTATCCATAGATAGCATTGAAGAAGATGTTGGAAGGTTAACAATGTTGTTGTCCATGTGATGCCATGGGCCAGATATAAGAGTTACTATGAAAATGAAAATAAATGTCTATCTACATTTGTTGATTGTTTTCTCACCAATGAAACCTTTATGAATCTCATATAGTTGCTTTGGAATATTTCCAGGTTTGAATATTTGAGAATTCCTTGGATGAGGAAGATGCAAGACTATGCAGCCTATCAAACCATGATTCTTGAATTCCAACTTGACTCAACAAAGAATTTAACAACCGAAGAAAGAGAGAGAATGGATGTCTATGGAAAATACTGTCATCTGGAATATTTGTCAAGTTAATGTGCTTTATACTGTAAATTTTACATTCATAATATCATATTACTTTAAATAGTTACTATTGGAATGTTGAGAGGTTTCTAAAGGAATATCCAATTGATAATTTTTTTGTTCATGTCACATCAAGTAGGGGAAAGAAGATGCCTTAATTCAAAGCTTTGGCATGCTTGTGTCAGACAACTTGTGTCCTTACCTATTGTTGGGAGAAAGGTTGTTTATTTTCCACAGGGTTGAAATGAGCGAGTGAGGTGGTTTCTCACTAACTATTAATTTGCAATCTTCTTTTGGATACAAATGACTAAAAATAAAGAACGCTTCTCTTATTTTTATCATAAAATTTGACACTAGTATTTTGAAATTTTAATGTTACGCAATGAAACTGATCATAATAAATGTGATTTCAGGTAGCTGCTTCAAAAAACAAGGAGGCTAACGGTCATGTATCCAATTATCCAAGTTTTCCAACTCAATTCATCTAAAAACTTCACAATGTTACAATGCACATGGGTTCTCTACATTTCATCCTTGCTTTGGTTGTGAACACTTTTATTCATATCGCTATATATACAAGATTTAAAATTTAATAAACACATTATTGAATGCCAGGAAGATGTGGAAATGGATGAATTATATGATCAAATGACATTGCAACCTATTAATGTTGTAAGACATTTTCAATTTCATTATATGTGCTTTGTTGTAATTTCCAATTTTGGTGAGAAATGCTTTGGTACTAGTTCCATTTGTGTCGGGAACTAAAAATTGATGATATTGTGCAACAAGAGAAAAAATATTTTTATTTTGGTTCTGACCTCAACTGATCCACTTGGGGCCCCACCATTGTTTCTTTCAGTTTTTCATTTTCCTTAATTATAGCATACTTTACTATTTTTAGTAGTTTTTTGGGTCCTCAACTTCGAGAGCCGTTTTGAGACCCTAAATGACGTTTTTTGGTCATAAAACCTCCAGTGAATATGAGTCCATTCTATAATTGATGTTAAGTATTAGCATTGTATTCTTTAGATAGATATTTCTATGATGTATCACGTGCATCAAACGGAGATAGTATGTCAAAGCTACGACAACGAGAAATTGATGTACCAATTTACCCTGACGGGGCCCATATTCTGGCGTTTCATCTCCTAGGGTTAGGTTTTTAGAATTTTAGGGTTTTTGATTTTTTCTCAATAATATATAGGCCTTCGAGCCTCATTGTAACACATAGTTCAGAGGCCTATAGCCACCACATCTCTTCTCAGATATAAGCTACCATTGCCTTAGCTAATTTATTTCCATTGTGTCTCTAAACAAATTTCAGTTCTTTGATATTAATGAAATGAAGTGTTATTTCCACTGAATTTTTATATTTATGGTTATATGTGTATTATGTTGCATTTTTTCATAAATCTGGATCAATGGCATGAGAGCGATCTTCTCTTTCTTGATCCTTCTTTGCATGTCCCCAAGGAGGTCGGGGTATAAGGAGTTAGGGCTCGATCTGGTTGAACCTTTGCAACATTAGCCTTGCAAACCTAGATGTCCACCCATGGGGGATGAAAAGAAAGATGAGGGAGCAGGATATCCTATCAAAATATTTCTCTATGAGGCCCTCGAAAAACAAAGGAATGCAATGATCGATAAATTTTCCGAGATGCTTCAACGAATGCCCACTGGCGGCGCATCTGCATCAAGCAACCACTCTGGAGGCGCAACTCCTTTTAAGGTACAAGTAAAATTTGACATTCCAAAATTTGAGGGCCAAATAGATTGTTGAATCTATTAGAAGGATATTTATCAGTTCATGAATTTTTTGACCGGGAGAAGATTATTTTTACACTCCTCAAAGATACCCTCCATGTCAAGGACTGGTGGGGAACCTACTGTGAGAAAAAGGATGAGGGAGAACCATCTCTGTTCTCAGCCATACCCACTTAGAATTATTTCCGAGACTCCATCAAGGAACAATATTATCCCATGGGGAGCTAGGAGGACCAGTACATACAATGGACTATGCTGCGGCAACAAAGGGATCAAGATGTGCATGAGTTGAGGAATCCGTTCCATACCCTGCGCACAAAGTTGGGTATCAAAAATAAAAATAAAAATATTGTGCTGAAGTACCGCCACAGTTGTTTGAACATATACCTTAAGGAGGAAATGGAGTTCCTCGACCTCTCCTCACTTGGTACCACATACCGGTATGTTGCCAAGATTGAGAAGAAATTCAAACAGAAGAAGTGGGACTTTGGATCTGTGAATCAAAATCAAGGGAAAGGTACCCCAAAACCACAGAAGAAAGGATAAATACAAGGCATGATGGCCCAAGATAACCTACTACAGCCACAATCAAAGAAAAACACCATAAAGCTAAGGAAGGGCACAGGAAAGTGGTGTGAGTTCCATAAGAGCTCCACTCACAACACAAGTGAATGTCGGGCCAAGCAGTCATTGGTGGTTGAGATGAGGGCTTCTGAATCAGATGCATTGTCCAACTGTGAAATAGAACCCGAAAAGGGGAATAAAAAAGGGAAGCATAGTATTGATGCGGAGTCCAATACCACCATTGCCACTGCAAATATCTGGAAGGAGGAACTGGAAGACCTAAAGAAGGAGGAGTGTCTCTTCCACTCTAAGATGTGGGTAAAGTGTAAAAGAACCTCATTTCAGTAGAGGTCGTGAAGAATTTGGGCTTGCCGACCACATCACACCCACAACGGTACACCATCGGATGGCTTCACCAAGGACAAGATCTCTGCGTCAACCAACAATGTCACCTTCCCTATAGCATCAAGCCCTTCAAAGATGAGATATTATGGGACATTGTGATCTAGGTGGATATTGGTGGCCACTCGCCTATTCCACTTGGGGCTTCACCATTGTCTCTTTCAGTTTTTTTCACAACTTACTATTTTTAGCAGTTTTTTGGGTCCTGAACTTTTGGAGCCATTTTGAAGCCCCAAACGGAGATAGTATGTCGAATTTACGTCCCTGGGAAGTTGAAACAACAATTTACCCAAACGGGGCCCATAGTTTTGGCACTTCATCTCCTAGGGTTAGGTTTTTGGACGTTTAGAATTCTCCATTGTTTCTCCATAGTAAATAGGCCCTCGAGCCTCATTGTAATAAAGTTTAGAGGTCTGTAGTCGCCACATCTCTTCTCAGAGATTCGCTACCAGCACCCTAGATATTTTATTTCCATCATGTTTGTAAGCATATTTCTGTGATTTGATATTAATGAAATGAAGCCTTATTTCCACTGTATGTCTATGTTTATGGTTATTTCTTTACTCTATTGCATTCCTGCATAAATCCGGATCAATGGTATCTGAGCGGTCTACTTTTTCTCGATCCTTATTTTCATGTCCCCAATGAGGTAAGGGTATAAGGAGTTAGGGCTTGATATGGTGGAACCTTTGCAAGATCAACCTCGCAAACCCCGACGAAAGCCCATGGGGGACAAAAAGAAAGATGAGGGAGCAAGAGATCCTATCAAAATTTTGCTCGAGGAGGCCCTCAAAAAACAAACACGATGATGGATAACTTTTCCCAAATCCTTCAACGACTGCCCACCAGCGGCGCATCTGCATCCAACAGCCACTCTAGAGGCAAGACTCCCTTTAAGGTACAAGTAAACTTTGACATTCCCATATTTGAGGGTCAAATAGATGCAGATGCTGTAGATACATGGTTGAATCTATTAGAAGGATATTTCTCAGTTCATGATTTTTCCGACCGGGAGAAGATTATTTTTGCACTCCTCAAAGCTACCCCCCATGTCAAGGACTGGTGGGAAACCTACTGTGAGAAAATGGACGAGACAAAACCCTCTCAGTTCTCAGCCATACCAACTTGGAATTCTTTCTGAGATGCCATCAAGGAGCAATACTATCTTGTGGGGAGCTATGAGGACAAGTACATACAATGGACCACGCTGCGACAATAAAGGGATCAAGATGTGCATGAGCTAACGAATCTATTCCATACCCTACGCATAAAGTTGGGTATCAAAGATTCAGAGAAACATTTGGTGCTAAAGTATCGTTGTTCTCTGCACAGATACATTCAGGAGGAAATGGAGTTCCTCGACATCTCCTCGCTTGGTACGACATACCGGTATGCTGCCAAGATTGAGCAGAAATTCAAACAGAAGAAGCGAGACTTTGGATCTCCGAATCAAAAGCAAGGGAAAGGTTCCCCGAAACCGCAAAACAAAGGACAAAGCCAAGGCAAGGCAGCCCAAGAGAACCTGCCAAAGACACAAGAAAAGAACAACACCGCGAAGCCAAAGAAGGACACAAGAAAGTGGTGTGAGTTCCATAAGAGCTCCACTCACAACACAAGTGAGTGTCGGTCCAAGCAGTCACTGGTGGCCGAGATGAGGGCTTCTGAATCAGATGCATGCTCCGACTCTGAATCAGAACCTGACAAGGTGAATGACAAAGGGAATCAGATTGTTGATGCGGAGCCCAACGTCACTATTTACACTACGAAGATCTAGAAGGAGGAACTAGAAGATACAGAGGAGGCAGAGTGTCTTTTCCACTCCCAGATGTGGGTAAAGGGTTCCCTGCTACGGTTCATTGTTGACAATGGGAGCCAAAAGAACCTCATTTCAGCAGATGTCGTGAAGCAGTTGGGCTTGCCGACCACAACGCACCCACAACCATACACCATCGGGTGGCTTCACCAAGGACGGGATTTTTGCGTCAGCCAGCAGTGCCGCTTTCCCTATAGCATCAAGCCCTTCATGGATGAGGTATTGTGTGACATTGCTCCTATTGATGTTTTTGATGTATTATTAGGCCAACCATACTTGTGGAAGTGACATGTTGTGTATGAGTCCCGACCTTGAGCTATTATTGTTACTTTGGGAAATAAACTGTACAGGATACCAGAGGTACCACTGCCTCGCACTATCTCTTTGGTTACTGCAAAACAATGTAGTAAGCTCATTTCCCAAACTAGGAAATTTGTTTTCCTGATGATCTGCCCCAAGTGCAAGATGAAGATTGTGGCCACGACCTCCAGACATGGCTCCTCTGCATGACAACAACAAATGGACAAGGTTGTGGAGGAGTACGGGGACATCTTCACCTCACCCACACGGGTGCCTCTACACTGTCAGGTCAAGCACCCCATTGACTTGACCACAGGTGTGCTGCTACCCAATGGACTGATCTATAGGCACTCTGTTCTGGAGAATGACGAAATCAAGAGGTAGATTCAGGAGCTACTACAGAAAGGTCGCATCCAACCAAGTTCATCGCCTTGTGGGAGCCCAATCATGTTGGTACAGAAGAAGAATGGGACTTGGAGACTCTATATTGATTATCGAGTGCTGAACAAGATCACTGTCAGGAATAGGTACCCGATCCCATGGATTGATGACCTTATAGACCAAATAAAAGGGGCAAAATATTTTAGCAAGATCGACTTGAAGTCTGGGTATCACTAGGTACCAATCGAACCCTCTGATGTGTGGAAGACTGCCTTCAAAGCCAAGGAGGGCCTTTTCGAATGGTTCGTCATGCCTTTCAGATTGACAAATGCTCCTGCAACCTTCATGAGGTTGATGGATGACATCTTGCGTCCATTCACCAACTCATTTGTAGTGGTATACTTGGATAACATTCTTATCTTCAGCCAGACTTGGGAAGAGCACCTCCACCACATCCGAGAAGTCCTCCAAACACTGCGGCAACACAAGTTGTGTGCCAATTTGGAGAAGTGCACTTTTGGCATGACCCAGGTTCAATATCTGGGATACATTATTGATGAAAGGGGGGTGCATGTGGATCTAGCCAAGATCCAAGTCATTTGGGATCGGCCAACCCCAACCACCCTAACAGAGCTTCGCAGCTTTCTGGGTCTTGCTAATTTCTACCGCAGGTTCGTGTTGGGATTCTCTCATATCACTTGGCCCTTGAGTCAAGTCACCAAGGGAGGAGCAAAAGAAAAATTATGTTGGTCAGAATCTCAATAGAAGGTGTTCGTAGAATTGAAACATTGCCTCTGTTCTGCCCCAGTGCTCACATTACCAGAATTTCAACAACCATTTGAGGTTGAGACAGATGCCTTTGACTATGCTATTGGGGCAATTATTACTCAACAACGGCATCCAGTGGCATATCACAGTGAGACATTGTCTGACACAGTTCGAAAGTATCCCACTTATGACAAAGAAATGTATTCCATTGTGTAGGCTTGTGGACAATGGAAGAATTACATTTTGGGGAAGGAGAAAATCATCCACACAGACCACCGACCCTTGTAGTTCATACAGACACAAGGGAAGTTGCAGAACGATCACCATCAGAAGTGTTCCACATATCTACAACAATTTCATTTGAACATCAAGTACAAGAAGGGTAGCATCAATATGTTGCAGATTTCCTCAGCCGACCACCGATCATGGCCATAACCACCGTTCTCAACTCTTGTGGGCATGAGACTTCTAACTGGCTGCTTCTCCACAAGAGTGATCCAAAATTCAACCACACATACAAGGCACTCTTGGGGGGTATTCAAGTTCCAAATTTACACCTCCACGATGCATTATTATGTCACCTAGGACACCATTGTGTTCCTTCAAACGATCATGCCAAGATGATATGGGAAGCGCACTACAGTCGAGTCGCTAGGCATTTTGGGGTCGAGAAAACAGTGGCAATACTGCAGAAGTATTTCTATTGGCCGAACCTTCGACAAGATGTCAGGAAGTACATCAGATCCTGCACTGCATGCGCCATTACCAAATCGACCATCAAGAAGCAAGGGCTCTATACTCCGCTACCTACCCCTAGTCGACCTTGGGAATCCATCTCCATGGATTACATGTCAGGCCTTCCTTCTACTAAGCATGGAAATGATTGTGTTTTCGTGGTCATCGACATATTATCAAAGATGGCCATTATGGCGGCCTGCAAGAAGAATATCACAGCAGAAGCCACTGCTAAACTCTTCTTTGAACAAGTGTGGGTGCACTTTGGGATCCCACAGTCTATCATATCAGATCGCAACAACAGGTTCCTCAGCACATTTTGGTCTAGCCTCTAGTCAATATTTTACACCAAGCTCACCAAGTCCACAACTTTCCATCCCCAAACTGATGGCCAGACAGAGGTCATCAATAGGATGATTGTACACATTCTATGCATGTACAATTCAAAGCATCCACACACATGGGATGAGAGCCTTCCCTATGTACAACACAGTTATAACCGGGCTCTCCACAGCTTAACCAGCCATAGCCCCTTTCAGGTGGGCTTGGGATTCCAACCACTATTTCCCATTGACATAGCCATGCCATTTGCAACTACTCAGGCCAATTCAGCTCATGTCCAGTCTGAAGCTGACAAAGCAAAAAAATTCATTGAGCGCATTCAACACATCCTCCAACAGGTTCACAACATATTGGACAGAGCCAATGCTAAGTACAAGCAATGACATGATCAACATCGGGTGCCACACAACTTCCAGGTGGGCGAAAAAGTGTTGCTACATTTGCAGAAGGAGTGCCTCAATGGACCCCACCACAAGATTCGCCCACTTCGATATAGGCCGTACACCATCACCAAGGCTGTAGGGAACAATGCCTTCAAGCTCAGTATTCCACCATTCCTTGGTCTGCACCCAGTATTCAATGTAGACCGCCTTCATCCCTACTTCCCACCTCTATTGGACACCTCTAACATTATAGAAGAACTCACACCAAAAGAGTTAAACCCAAAATGCATGGATAAGGCCACCACAGACTGTATCATGGACATGCAAATCAAGAACACTCGCCGATAGAAGATACAACTATATCGGGTTGTCAAAGCTGGCCAACTCCTGCACCAAGGCAAGTGGTTCACCAGGGACGAAGTTCAACAAAATTTTCCTCATCTCATGGAGGAACTCAACGCAATGGGGACCATTGCTTCCTAAGGGGGGAGGAATGATCCAGGTGGATATTGGTGGCCACCCGCCTATTCCACTTGGGGCCCCACCATTGTCTCTTTCAGTTTTTTTTACAACTTACTATTTTTAGCAGTTTTTCAGGTCCTGAACTGCTGGAGCCATTTTGAAGCCCCAAACAGAGATAGTATGTTGAAGTTACGTCTCTGGGAAGTTGAAACACCAATTTACCAAAAACGGGCCCATATTTTTTGCGCTTTATCTCCTAGGGTTAGCTTTTTGGACATTTAGAATTATCCATTGTTTCTCCATAATAAATAGGCCCTCGAGCCTCATTGTAATACAATTTAGAGGTCCGTAGTCGCCACATCTCTTCTCAGAGATTCGCTACCAGCACCCTAGCTATTTTATTTCCATCATATTTGTAAACATATTTCTGTGATTTGATATTAATGAAATGAAGCCTTATTTCCACTGTATGTGTATGTTTATGGTTATTTCTATATTCTGTTGCGTTCCTACATAAATCCGAATCACATTGCTCCTCTTGATGTTTATGATGTATTATTAGGCCAACCATAATTTTGGAAGAGACATGTTGTGTATGAGTCCTGACCTCGCATTATTATTATTACTTTGGGAAATAAGTTGTACAGGATACCAGAGGTACCACTGCCTATGGCTATCTCTTTGGTTATTGCAAAAAAATGCAGTAAGCTCATTTCCAAAACTGGGAAATTTGTTTTCTTGATGATCCAACCCCAGTGCAAGAACAATACTGTAGCCACAACCTCCAGATAGGGCCCCTTTGCACGAAAACAACAAATGGACAGGGTCATGGAGGAGTACGGGGACAACTTCACCTCACCCACAGGGGTGCCTCTACACTGTAAGGCCAAGCACCCCATCGATCTGACCCCAGGTGCATTGTTGCCCAATGGACCGATCTATTGATGCTATGTTATGGAGAACGATGAAATCAATAGGCAAATTCAGGAGCTGTTCTAGAAAGGTCACATTCGGTCGAGTTCATCTCTGTGTGGGAGCTTGATCATGGGATGGGACTTGGAGACTCTGTATTGACTATCGGGCGTTGAAAAATATCACTATCAAGAATAGGTACCTGATCCCACGGATTTATGACCTTCTGGATCAAATCAATGGGGAAAAATATTTTAGCAAGATCGAATTGAAGTCTGGGTATCACCAGGTACCAATCAAACTCTCCAGTGTGTGGAAGACTACCTTCAAAGCCAAGGAGGGCCTTTTCAAATGGTTGGTCATGACTTTTAGGTTAACGAATGTTCCCGCAACCTTCATGAGGGCGATGGAAGACATCTTATGGTCATTCACCAACTCATTTGTAGTATTTTACTTGGATGAAATCCTGATCTTCAGCTAGACTTGGAAAGAGCACCTCCACCACATCCGACAGGTCCCCAAAATACTGCGACAACAAAATTTGTGTGCCAATTTGGAGAAGTGCACTTTTGGCATGACCTAGGTTCAATATCTAGGATACATTATTGAAGAACAAGGGGTGCATGTGGATCCAACCAACATCCAAGTAATTCGATATTAGCTGGCCCCAACCACTCTGACAGAGCTTCGCAACTTTTTTGGTCTTGCTAATTTCTACAACAGGTTTGTGTTCAGATTCTCTCATATCACTTGGCCCTTGATTCAAGTCACCAAGGGAGGAGTGAAAGAAAAATTCTTTTGGTCGTAATCTCAACAGAAGGTGTTTGTATAATTTAAACATCATCTCTGCTCTGCACCGGTGCTCACATTACCAGAGTAGCAACAAGAATTTGAGATTGAGACAGATGGCTCTGACTATGCTATTGGGGTAGTTCTTTAATAAACAGGGGAATCTTGTGGCATATCATAGTGAGACACTGTCCGACACAGTCCGCATGTATCCCACTTATGACAAAGAAATGTATTCCATTGTGCAGGAATTCCCCCAATGGAAACATTACATTTTGGGGAAGGAAATGATCATCCACACAGACCACTAACCCCAGCATTCCATACAGACACAAGGGAAGTTGCAGAACGATTACCATCCCAAGTGGTCCACATATCTGCAAAAATTTCATTTGAACCTCAAGTATAAGAAGGGAATCACCAATAATGTTGCATACTACCTCAGCCAACCACCAATCATGGCGGTAACCACCATTCTCAACTCTTGTGGGAACGAGACTTTTGATTACCCAGCTCTCCACAAGAGCGGTCTGGAACTTGGCCACACATACAAGACACTCTTGGAGGGTACGCAAGTTCCAAATTTTCACCTCCAGGATGCACTTCTATGTCACCTGGGACGCCTTTGTGTTCCTTCAAGCAAGCATGCAAAGATGATTTGGGAAGCACACTACAGTCGAGTCGTTGGGAATTTCAGGGTTGAGAAATTAGTGGCAGTACTGCAGAAGTATTTCTATTGGCTAAACCTTTGACATTATGTTGGGAAGTCCATCAGATCTTGCAATTCTTGTTCCATTGCCAAACCGAACATCAAGAAGCAAGGTCTCTATACTCCACTACCTACCCCTAGTCGACCTTGGGAATCCATCTCCATGGATTACATGTCAAGCCTTTCTTCTACTAAGCATGGAAATGACTGTGTTTTCGTGGTCGTTGATAGATTCTCAAAGATGGCCATTATGTCGGCCTGCAAGAAGAATATCACAGTAGAAGCCACTCCTAAAATCTTCTTTGAATGAGTGTGGGTGCACTTTGGGATCCCACATTCTATCATCTCAAATCGGGACAACAGGTTCCTCAGCACATTTTGGTCCAGCCTCTTGTCAATGCTGCACACCAAGCTCACCAAGTCCACAACTTTCCATCCCCAAACTGATGGCCAAACATAGGTCGTCATCATGATGTTTGTACACATTCCATGCATGTACAATTCAAAGGATCCATGCACATGGGATGATATCCTTCCCTATGTACAACACAAATATAACTGTGCTCTCCACATCTCAACCGACCGCAACCCCTTTCATATGGGCTTGGGGTTCTAGCCACTATGTCCCATTGACATAGCCATGCCATTTGTGGCTACTCAGGCCAATTCGGCTCATGTCCATTTTGAAGATGAAAAAGTGAAAAACTTCATTGAGCACAATCAACAAATTCGCCAGTAGGTTCATCACATATTAGACAGAACCAATGCTAAGTACAAGAAACGACATGATCAACATCGGGTACCACATGACTTCCATGTGGGCGAAAAACTATGGCTACATTTGCCAAAGGAGCGACTCACTGGACCCCAACGCAAGATTTGCCTGCTTCGATATGGGATGTAAAACATTACCAAGGCTGTATGGAACAATTCCTTCAAGCTCAGTATTCCACCCTTCCTTGGTCTGCACCCAGTATTCAATGTGCACCACCTTTGGCCCTATTTCCCACCTCTACTGGACACCTCTTACATTGCAGAACAACTCACACCAACATAGTTAAACCCAGACTGCATGGAACAGGGCACCACATATTTTATCATGGACATGAAAATCAAGAACATTCACCAAAAAGAGGATCCAACTGTATCGGGTTGTCAAAGCTAGCCAACTCCTGCACCAAGGCAACTGGTTCACCAGGGACCAAGTTCAGCATAAGTTTTCTCATCTCATGGAGGAACTCAATGCAATGGGGACCATTGCTTCCTAAGGGGGGAGGAATGATCCAAGTGGATATTGGTGGCCACCCGCCTATTCCACTTGGGGCCCCACCATTTTTTCTTTCAGTTTTTAAGTTTCCTTAATTATAGCACATTTTACTATTTTTAGTAGTTTTTTAGGTCCTGAACTTCCAGAGCAATTTTGAGGCCCTAAACAACATTTTTTGGGCATTAAACCTTAGACAAATATGAGTTTTTTCTGAACTTGATATTCACTGTCAGAATTTGTAGTCCTCAGATAGATATTACTAACGATGTATCATGTGCATCGAACAAAGATATTATGCCAAAGTTACGACCCCGGGAAATTGATTTACCAATTTACCCTGATGGGGCCCATATTATGACGTTTCATCTCCTAGGGTTAGGTTTTTGGATGTTTATGGTTCTCTATTATTTCTCAATAATATATAGGCGTTCGAGCCTCATTGTAACACATAGTTCAGAGGCACATAACTACCACATCCCTATAAGCTACCAGTGCCCTAGCTAGTTTATTTCCATTTTGTCTGTAAAAAAATTTCAGTTCTTTGATATTAATGAAATGAAGTTTTATTTCCATTGAATTTTTATATTTATGGTTATATCTGTATTCTATTGTGTTCCTTCATAAATCCAGATCATCGGCAAACCAAGCAAGCAACCGAATAATTACTTTCGTAAAATGTTGATTGCAAGTAACACTAGCACCAATGATAGGTTTTATGTGCCATGTCATGCTGCAGAAAACATTTGTCCTCCACTTTTGCAGTTCTTGTTTTCCCATAGTTGTTGTTATATTTGTGATTTAATAGATAAGTGGTTAGGATGTTAGAAATTTTTAACAGAAGACTGCATTCTTTGAAGGAGAAAAAGGTAAGAGTATTTGTCATATTTGTCTTCTATTAAGTTTTGTTTGTTTTGTGCAGGATTTCACTCAGCAACCACCTTCCGAGGAACTGAAAGCCAGGGATATTCATGAAAATGAATGGAAATTTTGACATATTTTTAGGGTAAGTTATAGTAGTTATTTGAATGTTGTTTTGGAGTAAAAGTGGATAGTGAATATGTAATTATGTGTAGTTTATTTTGATACTCGTATATCATTGCAATGCATTTTGAAATGTATACAGGTTGTGCATATATCAAATTTGTTGCTCCATTTTAGGTCATACATGGCAGATATATTTTAAAATTCTTGTTAATGGTGTTAGTAGCTACCCATACACTCTAAAAGGTATCTGATATAGCTAGTCCCCAGTTACTTTACCTTTGAATGTGGAGCCAACATGTTTATTTTTTTCCCTGGATATGATTTGTTGGCTTCTGGGAATTGGATTATTTTCCCCTGGAATAGTATGTTGGTTATTGAATATTGTTATATTAAAGCTAGATTTTTGGTTAGTATCGAATTTACAAAGTCTTATCTTATTCTTTTTTAGTTTCTTGTTGTAATATTCTATCAACAATAATTTGCTCCACCCATTAGATTTCTACTGACCAGTTTTATTGTTTAAGTGTCACTACTTCTTAAAGGTAACTAGAGGAAATGATACGACTACAAAATTAGAGCATGAGAAATTCTTAGTAGAAATTTCTATAAATGTTGTGTTTGATTATGCTAGGTAAAATCAAAATTGCAATGTACCATAAGCACGAGAATTCAAAATACTGGGATAGAAATGTGTAATTTTATTTAAATTTATTACTTTTGTTGAAGATGACATTTCATCAACAACTATTGTACACTGAGAACAAAGTAGATGCAAAATTTATTCTATGGTGACTTTTTATTGCTTTGTTTATACAGGTCATTTGGCTAGATAATGGCCACTATTGCCCAACCGAAGAAAACTTATTTGAGTTTCTTGATTTTATGGGGAAAAGTGACATTAACAATATTGCTTATGTTGAGGTATATATCGTATAAATCCCTTATAATCTACTTTAATTTATATTCTAGTGTTAATTGACTTTCATGTCTTATATTCTACGTTATATCTTTCTTTTTCCAGAAAAGGAACTCAGTATTGATGGTACGAAGCAAGAATTAAAGAAAGAGGAGAACAATAACACTAGAGTGAGAAAATGAAAATTAAAGAGAGAGAAAATAAAATGGGTCTTATGGTACCTGTAGAGCTAATATCCCACATAAGACACACACATAGAGACTGATGGCCAAGCTTTCAGAGTTGGTGAATTCACATGCAATGTTTTGGCAACAAAATGATAATGTTTTTAAGTGATGAAACAATGTTTCATGTGTAAATTATACTCCAACCAATATTAAGTTGGAAAATCATATTGTAATACTTGACATTTTATATAATATAATGTATGTGGTTTAAATTATTTATAGTTGCACTTGATATTACTTAGTATTGTAATTAACATATGTAACTTTGTGTTTTCATAGTAGATGAACATGTACATTGTATGACATTGTTTTTTTAATTCAGTTGCAAAATCATACTAATTAATTTATGTTGATTAATAATTAACACATAAAATAAGTCTAAAATTACTAAATTAGTTTTTTATGTTTATTAATGATAAACACAAATAAAATGAATATACGACTAAATTAATATCTTATTACGATTGTTAATTAAAGTAAATGAAATGAATATAAACTGTTAAGGTAGTCATTTATATAATGAATATGAAACTACCAAAAAAATATAAATGACTACTGCAAATGATAAATTTTTGTTTGCAAATAGTGACTAAAATTTTCATATATGCAACTATTAGTAGCTAATTTACAGTATCTTATAACACGGCTAAAATTTAGTCATAATTCTTTGGTCATTAATTGGTTTCAAACAGTGAATACAATTTTCATATATGTGACTATTAGTACCTAAGTTACAATATCTTATAACATGACTGACATTTTGGTCATGTTTCTTTGATCATTATTTGGTTTTCTCAGGTGACCATTTAGTAATATATTTTGTTGTATATTTGGTCATTAATTGCGACAATTAATTACCAAATAAATGATTATATAAATGACCAAATCCATGACTAAATTAATGAAAATCAATGACGAAATCAATGATTAAATCAATGACCAAATCAATGACTAAATTAATGACGAAATCAATGACTAAATTAATGAACAAATATACTATTACAGAACAAAATTGAGACAACCAATTAATGACTAAGGTAAAAATGACTAAAAGTTGGCCGCGTTATCAAATATTGTAAATTAGCTAATATTGGTCACCAAACGAAAAATATTCATTTATATGCAAATTTTAATCCTTTTTTTAGTAATTAATTAGTCATTTTTTACTAGTGGTATATGGATCTCATGACATAACTCATTGATTTAGAGCCTTCTTCATTTGAGGAAGCATTTTCTCAACTAGTGTGGGTTGATGCCATGGTGGAGGAGTATGAATCCATCATGAAGAACTAGGTATAGGAGATGGTGTTGAGCCCAAAGAAAAAGTTAGTGGTTGGTTCCAGATAGATTTACAAAGTGAAACATGCAGATGATGAGAGCATAAAGAAGTACAAGGCTAGATTTGTGGCCAAAGGATTCTCACAGGTAGAGGGATTTGAATACGAAGAATTTTTTTCCCATGTGGTAATATATTCCTCAATCATAACCATTCTAGAATTATCTACATAGATGGGGTAGAAAGCACACCAAATGGATGTGAGTACTGCCTTCCTCAATGGTGTTGTTGAGGAAGAAATTTACACAGAGCAGCCAGAGGGATTTGAGACATATGATATGGAGACACATGTGTGTAAACTAGAGAGAGCTCTATATGGACTCAAACATACACCCTGAGCATGGGACACTTCAATTGACACATATTCCAGTGTATTTTGCTTCACGAAGCAAATGCCAATATCTATCACAATATGGTAGATTGAATTTTTCTTATCTTGGTGTTGTATATTGATGACTTGATACTTACAGGGGATGAGAAGTTGATATACTCTTGTAAGGAGGACCTTGTAAGAGAATTCTAGATGAAGGACATGGGCTTGATGCATTAATTCCTTGGGCTATAAGTATGGCATGGTGATGGTGATTTGTTTGTGAGTCATGGGAAGTATTTGTATAAAATACTTTAGAGATTTAACATGGAGAACTGCAAGCATATGGACACACCTCTAGCTACAAAATAATGGAAGGAGTATGGTTCTTCAGGAGAGGAAGTATATACTACCGTTTGTAGACAACTTATGGGATCCTTGATGTATGGTTTGGTGAACACAAGGCCCAACATATGTTATGCAATTAATCAGTTTAGTCAAGCCATGGTGAAGCCTACCAATCTGTATTGGAATCCAGTAAAGAATGTGTTAAGATACCTCGGAGGCACAACTGAGTAAGGGTTATGGTACAAGAGGACAGAGGGAGTGAAGCTCCAACGCTTCACTGATTTAGATTGGGAAGGTAGTCCATCAGACAAGAAAATTACTTCAGGTGCTATCTTTAGTGTTGGATCTGCAACTCTTTCCTGGTATAGTAGGAAATATAGGTCTTTGGCATTTAAATCAATAGGGACTGAATACATGGTTGCAAGTCAAGCATCATGTGAGGCAATATGGATGAGGAAAATACTTGTGGGTATTTTCTATTAGGAGATGGATCCGACAATGATTTATTGTGATAATTAGTGTTGTATTAAACTCTACGAGAATCCAATATTTCATGGTCGGTCCAAGCACATTGATATAAGGTACTATAACTTGCAATATTGAATTACATAGATTCAGGATAGGGGTGGTGAAAAAATATTTGTTGCTAAGAGGGAGTGTTAGAAATTGTAGCAAGAAAGGCTCAATTTCACTTTTTTCTTAGCCAAATTGAGTAATTCAATTTTCCACATCAGCATGATGACTTGGATTGTAGTTAGCTAGAGCGACATGGCCTTGTCTAGTTTTTAAATCAATAATTAAAGTTGTAGGATAGAAGGAGAGTTGTGAATGAAGTGATTGCCAAAATTTAGCAATACAGTTTAGTTTTTTTTGGTTGAACTTAGTTAATTTAGCTCAAGTAATTAATTGAGTCTTTTGAAGGTAATTTGAGTAGTATAACTATTGTTAACTCAGTAATCTGTTAGTTAAACAAGTTAATCAACTAAAAATAGCCCAGACATGCATGTAATTCAAATTTCCTAGCCGGAGTGGAGGAAAAGGTACATTGTAGTTACCAATTGTATAATATTTGGGTGTACAATCTTGTAAATTTATAGAAAGAGATCTCCTAAATTGCACAAGGAAATAGCAGGCTTCAATTGGCTAAGTGTTGGCCAGAGCAGGACATTCAGCATGGGAACATGTTTACAGTGTAGGGTGTGCTTCAGGATTGAAGTAAGATATTGTAATAATTTATCATTTTCATCTGATTAATGAAAATAAACGAAGGGTTTTTTCCCAGTTGAGTTTCCCTATAAATCATTTTTTTCTTGTGGTTTTTATGGTTGCATGTCATTACATGTGTTTCTAAATTGTGATTTCCATTTCGTAGAATTGTAGGTAATCTCTTTTTTTTTTTTAGTTCGAATTCATTAGTATTAGAAAATTTCTATTAATTTATGCACATCAATTTAACTTGCTTGAAAAATGGATTAAATATAATATTTTTCATTAACTCAATTAATCAATTTGAAGCTACCTAGAATTTTTCACTTTTGAAATGATTTGTTCCAATTCCAATTGAGTAAAATAGTGAAGTCCTTCCACTTTTCCACATTGTTTGTTCTGTATCATACAGTTTTAAAATAATATGTAATATGATTTAAGAAGACATATTACCCACCAACCCTTAAAATGTCAAAAGTACCTTTCCATGCTCTAATAATAAAGAAGGCCCATGAGAAACAATTTTGAATATTTAGGTTTCTCACTTGCCTTTGAAACATAAGAATTTGGGATTCATTTAATGCCATCATAGAGATATTTGTTTTGGTCCTGAACTTAGAATAGAGGTATCTAATTCTTCTTGAAGATGTCAGAATTTCTTGATAGTTAAACGGCACACAATTAGCAGAATATGCCTATGTGCTTTAAAACATCTACCATCAAATGATTGCTTCATATAGTGCAGCAAGAATGCCTCTTGTCAAGTACCTTAACCTATGCCTAATAAAATAATAACCTTATAATCCTCTTTAAAAAAGTCATAATGAACCAAAAGATGATTTATTTTTTCCACCTCATTCTACAAAGTGTGCACCTCCTTGGACCTTGTTTGGACCTCTTTGAATGACTTCCAAAATCAAAGCCTTTTTAACTAAAATTAGCATGTTCTTAGGACTATAACCGCCTCCTTATTTTTGTTTGTTTAAATAAACGAAAAATGAGGACACTGATTTTTTTGTGTCTTTTATTAAATTAAAACCCCCTTTAAATAATAAAAAAAAGGGAAACAACGAAAATTAATCTAAAATAAAATTTAATTTAGGACGTTAGATGTGAAATTTATTTAGTTTTTCCAAACAATAAAAGATGGCCCAATAATCTGACCTCCTCACTTCGTGTCCATACTACCTATCGTAGGTGGAAGTAAGAACCATGTTTGCTATGATTTATATTTTTCCTCCCGACTGTCCGGCCCTTGACTTCCCGACTTCGTGTCCATCCTGACCTGGTTTTAAGTCCGATAATATATTATTTTCAAACTATTCTTTTTTGGAGAAAATCTTGGTCAATTTTTATTTTTAAAGTTCTAAAAAAATATCTTATCTTATTTTATTTTTTATTTATATAACCCATTATGATGGTGTATGTTTTGAAAAAAATTCAGACTCCAGATTTGGATTTTATAATCAAAATTTGGCTTCAATTGTTTTGAATATCAAATTTTAGAATTGAATGTATTCCTGAGTTATGTGTTCGATATCATGCAGTCAGTTTAATTATTTAATTGATGTATGTAGTAATCATCCTCTAACTTATTTAGATATTTGGTTTTGTTTAATGTTAGGATATTATGATTAATCGGCCCTTGACTTCCCGACTTCCTGTCCATCTTGAGCTGGTTTTAAGTCTGATAATATATTATTTTCAAACTATTCTTTTTTGGGGAAAATCTTGGTCAATTTCTATTTTTAAAGTTCTATAATAATATCTTATTTTATTTTTTATTTTTTATTTATATGACCCATTATGATGGTGCATGTGTTGAAAAATTTTCAGACTCCAGATTTGAATTTTATAATCAAAATTTGGCTTCAATTATTTTGAAGATCAAATTTTAGAATTGAATGTATTCCTGAGTTATGTGTTCGATATCATGCAGTCACTTTAATTATTTAATTGATGTATGTTGTAATCATCCTCTAACTTATTTAACTATTTGGTTTTGTTTAATGTTAAGATATTATGATTAATATTTCTTCTGATATGCTACACTTTATTTTTTAAATCAAAGAGAAATTATGATATGTTTTTTGCTTATATTTTTATTTGATGGTTTAAGTAATAGGATTTTAGTTTGTTATCGATTCCAAGATAGATATATTTTCAATTTATTTATTCTGTTTATTGCATGAAAATAAAGAATATATATATGATTTTTTAAAAAGAGTCCTACTAAATCATTCTATGTGCTTAGCTGGAATTAAATTCTAGCCATATTCAAACAAACATAATATATACTTCTGAATATTATGTTTGAATGAATTCCCCATCCCCTCACTCTCAGTGTTGTTTTTTGATCCTTCAATTCAAATCTAACTTTTACACAAAACAATTTGTATATTTTTTGTAGTTGATTGTAACTATTAATTTATGTCATATATATATATATATATATATATATATATATATATATATTCCAGTTTAGTTTTAAGTTAGAATAGGAAATCGAGCATTGGTTCCATAGAGTATACAACCCCTTAAATGAAAAGGATTCTAATTGGGACCTTAACAAGGCCAATACTCAACTCATTGCAACTCATAACTTCCCCCCTATCAACACACCCACATAGAAATTTCAGGCTTCATAGGAGCTTTGAATTTCCATATTCCCGCTTGGTACGAAGTTTCTTTGCTACCTATTATTCATACATAGCCTTATATCCAATAATTGTAGTAACCTTACCCGAACATGGGTTTTTGGGGTATGTTATAAACCATAAAATGTACTAATAAAACTCAAAGACAATAAAACAATTTCCAAATGGGTTTATAAATACTTTGCATTATCCTCCTAATATAGCCTTCCTAATATCCAACATAGAATTTGTCCATGGCAAGAACATTACCACTTGAATGACCTTGCTACCATAATAAAGCAGTAGTTGACTCTATTACATATACTAATACAACATTAATTTTACCATTCAACATATGTATCACATGTTGGGGAAGATGGAGTTTCCATCCACATTTTTAAAAATTCATTCCTATAAGATGAGTTTTCATATACTTTTGGTTCTGAATGCATGTGAAAATGAAGGAAAAAAACTAATCTCTATCCCATAGTATCGTTATGCATAGAAATTCACTTCCATTTTAGAAGAGAAACATAATAGTTTCCTTCATCATCTAATAAAAGTGAAAATACTTCTTTCTAATATTTTCCAACATTTCATTGGTATGTAATACATACAACACCAATAAACATGTACTGTTGCAAGGACACATTTTGCAAGGGTCAACTTACCCCTATAGATAACCATCTATTAAACCATGTAGTAGTTATTTTCCCAAATTTTTGATGTAACCAAATCTAGCCTCAAAAACCAATATTCTTTTGGTTTCAACATCAAATATAGGTACTTAAAACCTTTACAAAATTCTATGTACTAGAATGAAAGTAATCTAGTATATGCATACCTTTGAGTTGCTATGTTGAAGGATATTGAATATTTCTGTTCATTAATTTCCACTATTATAATTGAATAATAGAAGAATTTTTTTTGTTGGTATCCAAGGCCTTCCATGAAAGTGTCATTTCGAAACAAAAGTATAATACTTTCAAAGAAAAATATATTTAGGGCTACTGTCAAAGGAAAATATCTTGAGTGGTATCTAGTGGATATAATTATCCCTCCATCTAGGCTATATTCTTCGAAGACATGTTAGCATATGTGACAAAAATCCAAGCAACTTGAAAATTATGATGACTAATTCTGACAATAGTATATATACATATATATATATATATATATATATCATGGAAACTAGCGAATCTATAACTCTGAAGGATTGTTCTTCAAAATACCCAGGATTGAATCACAACGACTACGAGTGTTCACCTCAATATCAAGATATTCAAATTTTTCCTACCCCTTTGGGACTATTATCTTAGTTATTTTTTAAAGCTTCACTTATTTAATTTTTACATACTATCATACTTAGATCTTCATCTACATTAAAGAAAAGTGGAGGTTAGAAAGGGAATCCTTACCTAAGGCCTTTGGAAAGGATGAAAAATATAGAAATTATACCATTGATATGAATTATGAAGGATATAGAATAAAGGAAGCCCATGATCCAATGTACAAAGGGAAGACAACATACATTATGTTTAAGAAGAAGATGGATACACAACCAATGTACCATATTAAAGTATTTGGAAATATCATGCTTGGAAACCATATTGATTGAGTGACACAGCTCTTATACCACTCAAATTGTGTTATATATTTTTGTATTGATAAGGAATACAAATAATTATGAGATTTTTATTTGAGAATGACCTCTTATTTATTCTTGTATTAACTTTAGAAATAATTTTATAAAGGGAATTATAAAGGTATATTAGTGTAAACTCCTTAACAGGAGTTGGATAGTCTATTTTATAGATTATATCTATGAATGTAGAGTTGATAAAACCTAAAATATTGAATTTAACCGTTGATTATTCCATAAATGTTAATATATATTCTTCATTATAATCATAGAACCCTAGATAAAGTTTAATAAATCAAAGTATCATGTTATATAATCTTTGTTCTTTTGAAATGATTCCACCATTTCTTTTCATTCCTTCTTTAAAAGGCTCTCGTATTAAAGAGACATCCATGTCATATTAAATGAACATAGAGGAGTAATTTATTTTACTTGCAATATCTTATATGCTATTCCTTACCCAAATCTTAATAGATATTTTTGAACTATGAAAATTGTTCATTTTTGTGTAGTTTGGGAGGTACTCCAAGCACTAGGGTTCTGTGTTTGGGGGGAAAAGTGCCACATGAGTCACTTGTTAGCTTGGATCCTAAGAATGGGCTTTTGCACCAATAGGGATTTGGGCCAAGATCATGATTAATTTGAGCATGGGAAATTTTGAGATGATAGAGATTGGTATTATGATTCCAATGCTTTGAATATCACTCAAATCAGGGCTATAGAAACGAAGTTATGAATTTTTGAAATTCAGGAATGGGTTTGCAGCATAAGAGTTAAGGTCAGCTTAAGTGTAATAAGCCTCCTTGATAGTTTAACAACCCATGGAGGACGATGTTAGAAGCCCTGTTCATGTGTATAAATAATAGATGTTGTGGAGGATTATTCTTCATCCAAGTGCAACAAATCACAAAGGAACACATATGTTTTGGGCCATAGATTTGAGAAGCAGACTTCGACAAATATTAAGAGGTGTCATGGGTATTTCTTATGATTTTTGAAGGTTGAGGGTGATATGTGGAGAAGGTAGAGCACTTCAAGAACATTTTGTGCATAGATATGAGGGAAGACTTCCTGTTTTAGGGAACCGAGATACTCTGTGTGCAGGCTCAGGTATTTATGGGAAGTTTGGTGTTGAAATGAAGTGTGGACATGCCTCCAAGTGAATTTGAAATATTTTAGAACAGTGGAGAGGATGGAACACAATATTGTACCTTAGATAGAAGGTGGTCAAAAGGCCTTAACAGTGGTTGGAATATTCCTTAGAGGGAAGCGTATTGGAGCATGAAGTTATGGAGGGGAGGACACAATATCTAGGAGGTTGTTGGTGCATTTTTGAGAGGACCACTAGAATTTTGAGAGCCCTAATGGAAAGAATAGGATACATAAAAGAAACATTATCCCTAAGGTATGTTTATGATATGTTCAAAGGTAATTTGTTGGTCCTAGTTTGGATAGTTTAATGGTATATAATATTGCAACTTGTGGAAGCCAAGGAGGTAGTGCTCACATGGAATATTAGAAGTCCTAACTAGTGGGAATATTCTGTAGTAGTACACCTAAGGATCATATTACATCAGAAACTAGTGTTTCATCTCAAGAGGAGTAGCAGAAGGGTGTAGGTATGAATGTCCTCTTTACTAGATCATAATTGGCAGGTGGATGAGTTTCTTAGGATAATTTTGTAGGAGGCAAAGAGGAGGGGTTTCCTAGATTATTGGATGCTCTAACTGGGAGCAGATGCTACAGTGAGGACTGGTCACTTGTGGAATATTGGAGGGAAGCATGAGATTGGCCCAAGTATGCATTAGATTTGGAATTTATTGTATGTTGTTGGAAAATGTGATAGTGCCCAAGTTGGAGCCCAATGTGCAACACCTTGATGGACAAGTATAGTTGGTAGAATGGTAGTTGTTGGAGCTGAAGGGTCTGATCAACCAAGAGAAGTTTTCGGAGCTTGATAATTGTGTGTGGAGAAGGAATTATATAGTAGATGATAGGAAGTCCTCCTAGTTCTTGTTCATTGTGGGAGATGAACATATTGTAGTGATAAGTGGCATATTTATGTTTCTTATGTTGGTCTTCATCAGTGCAGCACAAGAAGACCATAGTGGGTTGAAGTCCCTAATGTAGTTTAGGAGAAGCACTAGATAGATTGAGAGTTATTCACAAGTGGAGCTATGAACAGCTCGCTAAGAGTGTCGATGTTTTGATGTGTTGGTTGAAGAACGATCAACTAGTGAGCATATTGATAGCTGAGGTTGAGTGGTGAGATGGACTTGGAGCATTGACAGAGGTAGGAACAACAGATCTGGAGTCAAAGAACCGGGCATGTACAGGGTATGACTGAGAGGAGTTGAGAGAGTCGACTGCATTATCCATATGGTTAGAGTATCTTTTTGAAGGAACATTGGTTGTCGATGTACTAACACCAAGCCACAATTTTTATATTGTACTAGTGGATGATTGACGACCATTATCCCTGGTACGAGAGCCCTAGACTGTTGTATTATATGTTTTTTAATATAATGATATTGGGTTAAAAAATGTAAAAACGTTGTCTATATTCTATGCATGTGCGATTTACTGCTATCTATATTCCACTATACAAAGTAGTTATGTTGAGATTCTTGGTTAGGTAGCATTAGGGATTTAAAGATTATATCCTAGACCCAAGATCATGGAAATCCAACATAGTATCAGAGCTTTTCTGAGCTACTTTTAAGGATAGTGAATCACAGTGTGCACAATGAAGAAACTAAAAGGGAGTTGTGGGTGTCTATAGCATGGAGTATAGGGTTCAACCGAAGACATGGAGATGTGGTCTTGAGTGGCTCAAAAACAATATTAATTGGGAGTTCGGATGGATTGGTGGTGATCTTGGTGAACAACAGTTTGTTTTAGGGAATATTGTTGATCACAAAATGTTGGTGATTTGTCATGGATGGTTGGGACAAGACAAGGGTTTATTTGGTAAGGATGAGATTAGAATCAGATCGAGATGGCTTCATAAGATGGACTAAAGATTGGTAGGCTAGAGTCTTCATCGGATTGTGATGTTGCATATTCAAGATTTGAGGGATTTGCATGCGTGGTATTTGTTCCAGGAGGATGAGTGCTTACAGGACTAAGCCATTGGAGATCGTGCAGGCTCAGTCGTAGTCTAGCCTCAATGGTAGCAGCCTTATGGAGGTTTAGGATCTTCAGGTTCGAATGTGATGAGGCAGAGGTACTACTGATACTCACGAGTTCATTATATAGGGTAAGCTACAATGATGAATGACTAATGGGCTAGTATCGTCAGATGATGATGGTTAATTCCTAGTCTTGGAAGTACCTCCATTGTTAAGATCTAGTGTTGAAATTTTTGTAGCTTGGTAGGTACTCCAAGCCCTAGGGTTCAGGGTTTGGAGGGAAATCACCACAAGGGTCACTTGTGAGCTTGTAACCCAAGCTTGGGGTTTTTTACCCATCCATATTTGGTCCAAAAACATTATAAATTTTAGCATTTGAAACTTTGACGTGATAGAGTTTTGAGTTCTCATTCCAATGATTCAAAGATCACACAAATCAAAGCTCTAGAAATAAATTTACGAATTTTTGAAGTTCATGAATGGGTTTGCAACATAATAGATAAGGTCAGATTAATTTTAATAATCCTCCTTGGCAGTTGGACAACCCATG